>JAJPUD010030114.1:0-13390 GCA_023553655.1 Myrmecobius fasciatus
CTCTCCAGAATGGTTGGATTCGTTCACAGCTCCACCAACAATGCATCAGTGTCTCAGTCTTCCCACATCCCCTCCAACATTCTTCTTTATCTTTTCCTGTCATCTTAGCCAATCTGACAGGTGTGTAGTGGTATTTCAGAGTTGTCTTAATTTGCATTTCTCTGATCAATAGTGATTTGTAGCACCTTTTCATATGACTAGAAATAGTTTTAATTTCATCATCTGAAATTTGTTTGTTCATATCCTTTGACCATTTCTCGATTGAAGAGTGGCTTGAATTCTTATAAATATGAGACAGTTCTCTATATATTTTAGAAATGAGGCCCTTATCAGAATCCTTAAATATGAAGATGATTTCCCAATTTATTGCTTCCCTCCTAATCTTGTCTGCATTAGTTTTGTTTGTACAAAAACTTTTTAACATAATGTAATCAAAATTATCTATCTGGTGTTCAATTAAGAGTTCCACTTCTCCTTTGGACACAAATTTATTCCTTTTTCACAGGTCTGAGAGGTAAACTATCCTATGTTCCTCTAATTTGCTGATAATATCACTCTTTATATCTAAATCATGAACCCATTTAGATCTTATCTTGCTATGTGGGATATTTTCAGTCCTAACCTCAATTAATCCATAATATAAATTCCAGATTGTACATAGCTACATATTCTTTCCCAAAGTTTTTTCAAAATGTGTGAAAAATGTACAATCTCTCTCCATCAAAATCCCAAGGCCATAGGAACAAGAATAAACTTGTTTTAAAAAATGGCAGCATTGCCTATAAGGCCTCCTTTCCTTTTTTTAACCTTGAGGGTCAGGTGCAAGTCAGTATGGTACTATGGAAAGAGCAAGGGCTGGAAATGTCGATGGCCTTTAATTATCATGTTAATGGTAATAGTTGGTGCTTTAAGGCTTGCAAAGCATTTTGAATATATTATCTCAAAAAGGGAAATATCTAGAGATATACACTGAAAATGATCATTCAGAATTGCTGTATTAACAATGTATTGTCTTTCTCCAATTTTCTTGAATTCAAATAAAGGTATTTTTCATTCATTGCTTTCTTTTGGTCACTTTCAAAGAGTCATAGTAGATTGATATACATTTTGTAGTCGTATGGTTATCAATTTGATTACTGTATTTTTTTTCTGAACAATAGGTAAGAAGAAAAATGGATAGGATAGAATAGTTGCTTCACAGTCAGTCAACAAACATTTATTATGCATCTATTATATGTCAAGAACTATGGCAAGTGGTGGAAAGACAAAGAGAGATGACAAGATGCCCATGCTGATCAGGTTCTCATTTTCTGCTTGGTGGCTATTTAGAATGAAGCATAATTTAGGGATTCTAGAGACATGTTACTTTGAGAGAAAGGTGAATAATGATTTACTCATTCTTCGATCCAGACATCTCTTTCCCAAAATAAGTGTGAGTCCCAAAACAGAATAGATCACATATGAGAAGGGCAAGGGTCTAGGGTTTCTGAAGGTTTCAAGAGTGATCATTTCTGGTATGGAGAGGCAGTAGGTGGCAAGACAGATGGTACATGCTTGTACTGGCCAGACTCTGTTATAATGAGACACTCTCTGGCTACAGAATCATCAATATCTTTTTTTTTAACTGATGTCATCTTGGTACTCACCTTCAATCTTCTTTAAACTAAGCAACCCTACTACCTTCCACCTAATATCAAATGGCATAGATTTCAGGCTTTTCACCATCTTGTTTGTCATTCTCTGGATGATCTCTGGATATTAGCAATAATGTCTAGTCTGAGTCCAGGTGATACAGAATGTAACATAATGTTCCAGATCCAGATAATGTCTAACCAGAGAAAAGTACAGAACTATTACCTCCTTATTTCTGGAAGTTATGCCTATCTTACTGCAACTCAATATTTTTTTAACTTTTGTGTCTGTGATATTACATAACTCACATAGAGCTTAAAATTTGCTTAAACACCCAGATCTAACTGATACAAACCAATGGCTAAACATGCTTCCCTCCCAGCCCTGCTAATGACTTTATAGACTTCAAATTCATACATGTATTGTTGTCTTATCCTATCCCCTCAGTGCCTTAGTCCTCCTCCCTCTAGAATATTTCAACCTCCCTGATGCCTTTTTTATTTTGCAATATTCCTTCACAAATCCTGCCCTCCTCTTCCCACTGGTTAATTCCTCCTGGAGTTTCCATGACCCAAGCCTTTATTTTTTCTCTGCCCTGTAGTTAACTTCCTAAATTTCAAAATCTCATGGTACATTTTGGCACCCCAATTTGGGGGCTCTAGAAAGCACACTATAATTAGTAGCAAAGATATATAAACCCAGATATTATATTGTACATGATTTAATTCTTTTTAGATTCACCCTTGCATAATTCTGAATGTGAAGATACATTAGATAACAAAATTGGGGATTTCATGCTTACCATTTCCGTATTTCTTCCATTGGCTCATACCACTAGCTCAGCCATCTGTGGTTCTCATGGGACACATTCCTAAAATCTGAAAATCCATGTACTGTCCATCATATGTAACCTTCCCAATGCCTCTTCAGAACATGTTTGCTACCTTAATCTCCTGCATATAATCATGAGATCATGAAGAGAGATAGATGCACACTCTTCTTTATGGTTCATGCTAAATCACCACTCGCTCCTATTCTTTTCTTTTCACTATAGACTAATGTTACATCATATAAATCACGACAGGCAACACTATTAAACTAGACATTTCTGCCCTGATCGTTATGAGTAGCTTTGCAAAAGGTGGGCAAGCACATATATTCATTAAAAATACTTACAATAATAGCTATTGTATTCAGAGGCAGGTGGTACAGTGAATAGAGCATTCAGCTTGGAATCAGGAAACTTTATCTTCCCAAGTTCAAATCCAGCCGCTTCCATTAACCAGGTGACTCTAGGTAAGTCGAAACTTTGTTAGCCTCAGTTTCTTCATCTGTACAGTAAATAAAGAAGAAAATGATTATCACTCCAGTATCTTTTTTGAGAAAACCCAAATGGGGTCATGAAGAGTTAAACACTGCTGGACAGTGATTTAGACTCAAGAGAGAGGAAAACATGTCCACAATTAAAAACATTTTATTCCATTAGTTCCTTATGAGGGGTGCTGCAAAGACATGCTAAAGAGAGTTTTTTTTGTGGAAGAGGTAGCATTTGAGCTGGATCTTCAAGGCTATGATGGTAGTCTAATCAAGGAAATAAGAAATCTAAAAATTCAGTTAAGTTTAAATGCCCTAGTTCTGAATTAATATCAACCAATTTATATTCATAAAGCGTTATTTTCTTCTTTGGAATAGAAAAGGATGAGATTGAGAAAAATCAGTTTTGAAAGTTAACATAGAAAAGAAATATTAGAACTTAGAAATAAAAAAAATCAAAAGGACAAAGTTTTTAAATCTTTATTTTTGTTATGGGCCTCTTTGGCAATCTGTTGAAACTTTTACATCCCTTTACACAATAATATCTTTAATGTATATAATAAAGCACGTGAGATTACAAAGAAAACCAAAGATAAGTCAAAGTAAGGATTTCCTCCCCACTCATGTTCATAGATCCTCCTAACATCCGAATCCATGGTTCCCTTGGAAATCTGTGAACCCCAGCTTAAGAACTCCTGCATTAGCAGCTCAGTTCTTTTTGTTTCTATTATAAAAGGAAAAGGGCCAAAAAATGGAATCTTGTTTGTAAGTCAGATTTTATTTTCTATCTAGATGATTAAGGTTTCTGGACAGTTAAGGCTGCTGTCCTGGCTTCTTTTTATTGATTGTATAAATGATGATGAAAAGAAAATAATTTGAATTTGCAAAGATTTTTCAAAAATACTTTGTAGTGACCCCATACCTCCAGTAATATGCTTGCTCATAAAGAGCAAAAATGAAAAGATTCGTCCAAATGTGTGGCATAATATGGTAGTAATAGAAGGGCTTTTATCTCTCATTATAAAGAGCACTAGAGCAAAAGGATTAGGGGAAAACTCTTTGAAAATCAGAGCTCATGTTATTGCTACTTGATGGACTAACAATTTAGATCTAATTGATCACGGCATTAATTATCCATAATCTCTACATACATGGGGAGCCTTGTGGGATATTTCTAATCAAATTAAAACTAATTCAAAGCCATCTCAGATTACAGAATGTTTTGTCTCTCTTTTCAGCTAGGAGAGTCGGGGGAAATGTACTGCTTATTACAGGCTGCTCTGAGTGCCTACACTGTATAAAGGGCCTTTAATATAATCACTTTTACAGAACTGAGGGGAGTAGTAGCCTTCTGTAATTGAGCCTAGCAGAAAGGAGATTTTTTTTCATATTTTTAAATGAAGAAAGATTTGACAGCATATTCATTTTATCAACTCAAATTTATGCACTTCCTAAATACTTCAAATGAGGTTTCTAGGGTAGTATTATGCAAACTCCAGAAATTATTGATTAGAGCTGCATACAGAATCAGGCATGATGATGACTCTTTCTCATACTTGGAGAAGACTTTTTTGTTCTTTCTGGTAGATGTTACATTAATTATATGATGCCTCACATATGTGTCTCAAAGTGAGATGTTCTGGGTTCTAGTTATGGCTTATCCTTTATTAAATTATGTGATCTTAAGCAAATCAACCCATTTTTCTGCCATTCGAGGTTTTCTCCACTTTTAAAATACAAGCAAAATTTCTAAATTCTCAAAATTCCTGAAATTTTTCAAGTTGATTTCCATTCTCATCCTCACCCCCAAGGGCTAGCTTGAATTCATAGTATTGTGGTACAATGAAAATAGTGCTAAGTTCAGGGTAAGGAAGGCTTGAGTTTGAATTTTATCTCAGATGGCATTAAAGTTACCTTGGGCAACTCCATTAATCATCTAAAGTCCCAGTTTCACAATATGTAAAATGGGATTAGCATCTGTTTACCAGGGTTGTTGTAAGATCCAAATAAGATAATTCAGATAATGTGCTTTTTAAACTAGCAATGCAAACTAAATGTTAATAATTATAATACTACTTCAGAGTATCAGGGATGAAGTTTCCTATTTTGTCCAGCCTGAAACAATGATTTAATTCCCTGAATTATTATTCTTCCATTCACTACCATCCCTCTCCAGAGAAAAATTAAAAGATAATAAAGGGAAGAATCCAATGGTATCCAGACAGATATTTGTTTACCTGTAAATTGAATTAAAAGCAATTGTTTGGCAACTTGATAGGTGACTATTTTTCTCAGGAAAAAATATTTAAATCAAAGTAGAAACAAATATGTAGGAAATATGTAATTCAATCCTTTGGTAAGAGATTCATGCCTGCAATCTGATATCTTGATTCACTTCCCACAACAGACCAAATATGGTTTTGTTAGATCCCATGTTAGACAAAGAAGCCCAGCTCTTTTTGAGACTGTTTGAAGGATGAAGCAAAAGTAAGAATTAATTTGTATCTATGTATGAATTAAATTGTATGTGTATGTATGTATGTGTGTGTGTGGCTGTAAGCATCCTAAAATTTTAGTTTCAGGGGTTCTGAGTTTAAGCCATTTGAGTCTTCTGATGGTTTAGTTGAGAGCCTTGCAGAATAAGACTTCCTTGTCTAAGGAAAGGATACTTTAAAGATGTTATAAACAAAAGTGTTCTAGGGCTTCTGGGAAATAAAATACTTCTTACCAAACAACATTTTTATGAATTAAGTGCAAATGAATTGAAAACATGTGGATTAATTTTTCTTTAAAATACACATGGGTTTAAAAACTACAGAGGGGAAAATAGCTTTGCAAAAGACATTCCCAGCTTTGGCACATCCAATGAGAAGAGACAATTGTATTTTCTTCCCTGAAAAAATAGCAATGTACCAAAATCAATTCAATTCAGCCTTTGAGCAAGGCACCATGCTATATGCTGGAGTTAAAGTGACAAATAATGACCAGTGTTATTGTCTCAAGGAACTTATAGTCCTAGTTGGTTGGTTGTTGTCCTTCATTAACAAAGAAAATCAAAATGACATCACTATGTTAGAATCAAGTTAGTATGTCTTATTGTGTTTGATCAGACCAATACGAATGTGCAATGTTCTGCAACAGATGAGACACAAATCCTTCTTGTGAATATTGTGAATAACTAACACATCTCACCTTTGCTCTGAGCTAATTCAATTGTGCTTTGCTAATAGAACACAGCACCTTCTCTGATGTGAACATGTCTCCCATGAGATAGTCAATCCTAAAGTTCTTAAAAGAGACCATGAGAGTGTCCTTGAATCACTTTTTCTGACTACCTTGTGAACATTTGCCCTATATGAATTCTCCTAAAGGGAATATGACAAATGAGCACAATATAAAAAAAGAATTGACCCAGGAAAAGAAGAGATAAAGAAAAAGTACAATAAGAACTTTGAGTAGGAAAAGATCCCTTTTAGATGGGTGAAAACTGAGAAAGATGATATGAAAGAAGTTGCCTGGATCTTGAAGGATTTAATTAATCTAAGGGATAGGAGTATATTCCAGGCATGGGCACAATTTGTATGAAAGTAGAAAGGAGAAACAGCCTAGGAAAAGGCAGTTACTAATCCATTTTGGCTAGAACAAAAATAATGAAGAAGAGTTGCATGTGATTCATCTGGAAAAGGAAGATAGGGCAAGATTTGAGATATTATATGCCACATTCATTACCCATAGTCCCTTACCCCCTTAAAATGAAGTATGTATCTTTTCTCCTAGTCTGATTGGTCTTTATAATTAATCTGAGTATAATAGCTTTACACATACAACCCTTCTGCCAGATATTCAGATTATATTGTATTAAGCTGAATGTGAGTATAAGGAAAGGTTCTAGGCAATACATTATTAAATAATATGTAAATTGGAAGTGATTGAAATGATTCTGCTCTTATTTTTATTTATAGTATCATCATACATATTTTTCCTGATTCTAACTATTCCACTGTTAGTCATTTAATATGTCTTCTCATATTTCTCCTAATTCCTTATAGTCAACTGAAAACATTTAAATAAGAGGACAACAGTGAAGTTATAGGAAGGATAAAATGAAGAGGAGAGACATTAGAAAGAGAAAGACTAGTTTACAGTATTATGACTCCAATTAAGAAGGGATGAAATATAAAAGAGACTTTCTGAATGAAGAGGAAGGGATGAATATAAAATATATTTTGTAGGTGGAATTAATAGAGCTTGACATACAACTGGATTTGAAATGTGAGAAAAATGAAAGAGTCAAAGATAATTCAAAGTTTTGCAGCTAAGATATGTTGAATATTGTGGTATCATCTGGAGAAAAATGGAAACCTATTGGTCAGGTTTAAGGGAAAATTATGGGCTCAATTTTAAAAATCTTTTATAGCAAGATAACAAGAAAATGACCAAGTGAATACGTGTGAGAATCTCATAAAAATTATACACATAACACATACACACACATACCTGTGAAGCTGCATATTTGTATATGCAGTTTAACCCTGAATATTAACCCTGAGTTTAACCCATTCTTCTTAGATTTTATCAAAGCATTTGTTGAAATGTTTTATGTTGTCCTTGCAGCCAAAATAGAGAGACAACTGTCAGATTGGTGGAATCAGAATTGTTTTCATGACCACTCAAAAAAAGAAAAAAAAAACTTTAATCTAGATAATCAACAAAACAATAAGTCAAATTTTATCAAGATTTGGCACATTTGCTACTTACTGTAGTATGAAATCTCACATGGAAAATTTAAGAATTTGCTCTCCGGAGGCAATACAAACTGAATCCATCTCACAAATTGGCTTATTAAACCACTGGTTAATCATTTTCTTTATTTCTGATTATCACTTTTCTAGTGTATCCCATTAATTTTCTTTCTCATTTTCCTAATCAGTACCAAATTTGAAAATTAGTACTTTATAATATAGTCTAAGATCTGGATGTACTACTCACCTTTTATCCCTTCCTTATTTATTATATTATGGATCATTTATAACTCCAAATGAACAATGGAACAAATTAAGAAGAAAGAATGTCATAATGGTCAAATATAAAACCATTGAAAGTCAGTTTTATAAGCTTAAGACAGACAAAGTGTGATGAAATATAAACTTTTTTGAATAATATTTGACATTTTTTAGTTTACTGAAAAAAAATCTACATAGGCCAACATTGTGATATGACTCCAATGCTAGGCCTAATATTCTGTTTCATCTATACCTTTCAATTTTGCCATAGTCAGAAAAAACATGTAGCATTGTTTTTATTTCTCAAAGACATATTTTAGTTTATTTACTTATTATATTTTAATCCTTATTTTCTTCACACATAAAAAATATTTTTGTTTATGCATGTACATTCTGTTTTTTACTCATTTCCTTATGAATCATGTTGGGAGAGAAAAATCTGAACAAAGGATAAAATCCATAAGAGAAAAATATATAATAAAAAAATGAGCATAGCATATATTGTTTTACATTAAATCTCTATAGTTCTCTCTCTCCATGTGGATGGAGTTTTCCATCCAAAGTTTATTGATAATTGCTTTGGATCACTGAACTACTCAGAGGAACCAAGCGTGTCATAATTGATCATTGCACAATCTTGCTATTATTATGTACAATGTCCTGGTTCTGCTTCTTTTGCTCAATATCAGTTCATGTAAATCTTTCTAGGTAATTCAAAAATCAGCTTGTTCATCATTTTTTAAAGAACAATTATAACAATGAAACCAAGTCTCTCAACAGAGTCTGATGAAATGAAACCACTCTCCAGCTGAAGATAGACTGGAAAAAACTTCAAGAAATGTCAGTCTCACTGGGGTGAAAAGGGTGTTCAGGCCAGCTCAGATAGATTTTGGGAAAGCCAATAAGAGGGTCTTAATCAAAGCAAATCAACAACTGAGACCATCAGTACTGGTTCAGTAGAGGAGTAAATCAGTGGGACATCTTCAAGTCCCAACTCAGAAGGCAAACTCTGGGAAACCAGGCTTTTTCCTGAACACAGCAGATGAAGCTACCCTATGCAAACACAAGAGGCCTCTGTGCTCAAAACCAAGGTTCAGAGCTGCACAAGAAACTTGGGACAGCACCCCTTTTACCCCAGAAGCAGAGCTCAACCACACAAGTAAGAAAAAGAGGAAATTTAAAAGAAAAGGAAAGAAAATTAGCAAGAAACAGGAAAAAATCTTAACAACAGAAGGCTAATGGAAGAGAGACCCAAATGGTAATTGAAGAAAATTATACATTTAAAACAAGAACCAGGCAAATGGAAGCTTATGACACTATGAGACATCAGGAGTCAGTCAAACAAACTTAAAAGAATGAAAAAAATGGAAGAAAATATAAAATACCTCATTGGAAAAAAACAGTCAACCTGAAAAATACATCCAGGAGAGATGATTTAAAAATTATTGATTTAGCTGAAGGCCACGAGCAAAATAAACAAACAAACAAACAAACAACAAAAAAAATCAATTACAACTGGATAATATTCTTCAAGAGATCATCAAGGAAAAGTGCCTGGGACACTACTGCATTGTTGGTGGAGTTGTGAAATGATCCAACCATTCTGGAGAGCAATCTGAAACTATTCTCAAAGGGCTATTAAACTATGATATCCTTTGACTCAGCAGTTCCGTTACTGTATCTGTACCCCAAGTAAATCATAAAGGAGAGAAAAGGACTCACATGTGCAAAAATGTTTGTAGTGGCTCTTTTTGGGGTAACAAAAAATTGGAAAAGCGATGGATGCCCGTCAATTCAGGAATGGTTGAACAAGCTGTGGTACATAAAGGTAATGGCATATTATTGTTCTATAAAAATGATGAACACGCTGATTATAGAAAGGCCTGGAAATATTTACATGAACTGATGCTGAGCAAAACATGCAGAACCAGTAATATATTGTATATAATAAAAGGAAGAATGTGCAATGATCAATGATGAAAGGCTTGGATTCTTCTAAATGCTTCAGTGATCCAAAGCAATCCCATAGACTTTGAACAGAAAATGCTATCTGCATACAAAGAAAGATCTAAGGAGACTAAATGTAAATGAAAACATGCTATGCTTACTTCTTTTTTTCTGTTTTTTAATCTTCTCATGGTTTTTTACTGTTGCTCTGATTTTTCTCTCTCAACATAATTCATAAAGCAATGTGTATTAAAAATAAACTTACAAAAAATAAAAAAGAATATTTTTTTTAAAAAATGAAATCAAAAAGTAACTAACTTAACACTAAATGAAAATGAATATGTATGATAAAATATTTATTTTTCTATAGGCTACTGGAAAGTGTTATATTAATAAATGTCCTAAAATTCAGTTGCATATATTACTTAATTTAAACAATGTTTTTATATAAACTAACTTCATTTTTTTAAAGCGATGCTTTCAAATATGTCTTTCTTCT
Source organism: Myrmecobius fasciatus (assembly GCA_023553655.1). Lineage (NCBI taxonomy): Eukaryota > Metazoa > Chordata > Mammalia > Dasyuromorphia > Myrmecobiidae > Myrmecobius > Myrmecobius fasciatus. The sequence continues at coordinate 10,396 of JAJPUD010030114.1, forward strand.
TTTACCCCACTGGCACAACAGCTTATCTTCTCAGAAAATTCTACTGAATGATTAACTGCTGTTACCAATCAATTCATTTGAAAACCTTCTAGTTTGAAGGGTAGTGAGCCGAGGATAATAAGCAGATAAAAAGTAAGAATAATCAGCAGAGGATACCTCTAAATAGGAAAATAGCCTTAATATTGCAAGGAGAGACAATACAATATTTGTTTCTATAGAACACTTTTGATAATCCATGATTACTTCAATGTAGCTTGTAAAATACATGTCTAACAATCATTATTTTAAAGTAACCTGAGATTTCCATGGCAAGAATGCAAACATTCATGTAATGAGAAATTGCACAGCTGATAAAATATGTTATAGAGGAACAAGAAGTACTACTTTGGTGAAATATATAGAATGAAAGCATCCAATCATCCAGTGAGAATCATTTTATGCTGAAATTTTGAGACTTGTTGGTAGTTCAGAAAGCTTGATGAAAAAGTTGAAAAACTATAATAACTTATACTTAGAGAATTTGATGTAATCACAAACACTAAAATCATTGTACTCATTGTCATGAATTATCTTGACTTAAAATGGCAGTGAAATGTGACTAAAAGTTAAAAGTATATTGGGCATACTTTTTAACTACAAAGAACACAATATTAATTAATAAATGTACTTCATTAATTTTTTTTATTTTTTGTTGTTAAACATTTGCCCAAAAACATGTGCCTTTTTATATCTTTACTCATATACCTGTACTAGGTATGAGCATCTAACTTTATATACTCACAGGTTATATATCCATGTGAACAATTTTCATATCTATAGCTATCGATGCCTATATCTTTTTATATGGAAATTATGTGTATATATATATGACTAATGAACTTGTAGAAGCTTCTGAACTCAATTAGAAAAAAAGTGTAGAGGAAATGAGATTTAGAAAAAAGCCTGGGAGAACACTCCTATTTAGATATGGCATGGATGATGATTCAGCAAGGGATTCTGAGAAGATGGTTGAAAATGGAAGAGAAGAAGTATATTTTTAGCAGTGAAACCAGGAGAGAACACCCAGGAGGAGATGATCAAAGGCAACAAAAATTTTTAAAAGGCAGAAAAATAAAAATAGAATGAGGATGGAGAACTGGAATTAGGGAGTAAAAGTGCATTGATAGTCCTCAAGAAAGGAGTTTTGGGCTCCTTATGGGATCAGAAATCAAAATGAAAGAGCAATTATAAAAAGTGAATAAATAATAAGATAGCTGAAGTAGTAAATGTAGAAATAGTTTTCTAGGAGTTCAGCAGAAAAAAAGGGGGGGGCAGAGGGGGCGGAGCCAAATGGTGAACTGCGGACAGCTTTCTCTGTGAACTCCCTGGACATTCCCTCAAACCCAGACAAAGTAAGCCTTCCAACTGGTTTCTAAGTGAGAGCACCTCCAAGCATTTGGACTACAACACACTTCTATCAAAGATCTACCTTGAAAGAACTCTGGAGAAGGTTAGCCTCAGGGGAAAATGGCCGCTGGTCGCAATCAGACTCCAGCCGGGGCGGAAGTCAGGGCTGCGATAGAGGGGCGGATTTTGGGCACCCAAGAAGCCCCTGGGAGACGCCTGGGCCACTTTGCTCTGCTTGCGGGCAGGTGCTTTGGCAGATCTGCCTCTGGAAAAGGGTGGATCGAGACCAGCTGAAAACGTGGTCCTAGTGCGAATCTAGCCCGACCAGCCTCAGACCTGAAGTCAACTCGGCAAACTGCCCCAGGGCAAATACAAATCGTTGCAGTTTTCTCTGGTTTTGACCAATATCCCAACTTTAAATCATGAGCAAGAAGCAGAAGAGAGCTCTCACCATAGAAAGCTTTTACAGAGAAAAAATAGAACAGTCCCCAGATCCTGACATTATGAAAACAATCCCAGATGAAGCCACAAAGGCAGACTTAGTTGGTCTCCCTTTCAGAAGGCTTACCTGGATGATTGCATTAAGAATCTCAAAAGAGAGCTAGAAGAAGAATGGGGAAATAAATTGAGATCAGGGCAACAGAAATATCAAAAACTGGAAAATAGGACTGGTGAATTGGAAAGAGAAAACAGTTCACTGAAAAACAAAATTGGTGAATTGGAAGAAATCACCAATTCACTGGAAAATAAAAATGGTGAACTGAAAAACAAAATTGGTGAATTGGAAAAAGACAACAATTCATTGAAAAACAAAATTGGTGAATTGGAAAAAGACAACAATTCACTGAAAAATAAAACTGGCAAAATGGAAAAAGAATGCATTGAATCCAGAAATTCAATTGGCCAGCTACAAAAGGAGCTTAAAAAGATAACTGAAGGAAATAATACTTTAAAAATTAAAATTGAACAAATAGAAGTAAATGACTCAATAAGACTTCAAGAATCAGTTAAACAAAAACAAAAAAATGAAAAAATAGAAGAAAATATGAAATATCTCCCAGGAAAAACAACTGACTTGGAAAACAGATCCAGGAGAGACAATTTAAGGATTATTGGACTCCCTGAAAGCCACGATGAAAAAAAGAACCTGGATGCTATCTTCCAGGAAATCATGAAAGAGAATTGCCCTGATGTTTTAGAATCAGAAGGCAAAATTGGCATTGAAAGAATTCACCGATCACCTCCAGAAAGAGACCCCAAAATTAAAACCCCAAGGAATATCGTGGCCAAATTTCAGGACTATCGCACCAAGGAAAAGATATTGCAAGCAGCTAGAAAGAAACAGTTCAAATACCGAGGAACTGTCATTAGAATTACACAGGATCTGTCAGCTTCCACATTGAAGGATCGAAGGGCCTGGAACCAGATATTCCGAAAGGCAAAAGAACTTGGATTACAGCCAAGAATAAGTTATCCAGCTAGAATGAGCATCATCTTCCAGGGAAGAAGATGGTCATTCAACAATACAGGAGAATTTCACCTATTTCTAATGAAAAGACCTGATCTGAACAAAAAATTTGACCTCCAAATAGAGAACTCAAGAGAAACA
>JAJPUD010030115.1:0-13390 GCA_023553655.1 Myrmecobius fasciatus
GTGCTCTTGAGATTTTGGGGGAAATATTTTTGGTACCATTCTCCATGCTTTAAATATATCATCCAGTGTGGTTGGTCAACACATGTCCAGGTCTACAGGAATACACCTGGGAGTTGCTAGGTGCACCTTGGAAATTGGGAAAACAAACACATACTTTCTTTTTTTAATTTGGAGAGCCAATTAAACATTTACCAGTATACCACTGATAACCATAGCTCACCTGATTTCAATGACCTCTGACAAGTGTGAAAACCTTCCATAGACTAGTCTTGAAGGGGGAATTTTCAACCTGTGGAACATAAGTTCTTTTTAAAAATAGTTGTTCATCCATCCAGTCATTTATTTTTTAACTTTTTGTTTTGTTACATTTGGATACCAAATTCTCTCCCTCATCTCTTCTTCTCCCGCACCCATTGAGAAGACAAGCAATAAGAAACCCATTACACAGGAATAGAAGTTCTCTGAAGGAGGGATTTTTTTGTTTTGGTCTCTTTATCTCTAGTCTGTAGCACGGTGCCTGGCACAAAGTGAATGCTTAGGCCCACATGGGAGAACAAACACTATATACAAGGAAGGTGTTTACAGACACAGACATGCTCAAAAGAATAAACAGAACAAATTTTGATAGTGAATTCATAATGATTTCATGTATTTTTGTAGCTGAATATTTATAGTCTCAAAGTGACACTGAATTTTTGTTCTTTCTCTAAATGTCTCAGATGGAAGAGCAAACTTGCAGACCTAGAACCCTAACCCTAACCCTAACCCATACTCCTGTGAATTTCTTGGGATCCATTTTTCCTGGATAAAAGACTTAAAAAAAATGGTCTCAATCAGATTATTCTTCAAAGTGGAAAACTATTTCTGTTGCACCATTTTGACGAGTCTTCCCAAGCACCTCAATGTCCCTTATTAGCAAAGAATTCTAGGCTTTAAGCCCTTTCAGCCATCAAGTCTTTTATTAAAATAATACAAATTTCCTAGAAGTGAAAATGTGTCAGGAGCCTTTAAACTTACATTTCCCTAGAGATGAATTCATGAGTTCTTTCTAATTTCCCTACCTACTGTAACAAGCTATGTGACAGTGATGGTCTGCTAAAAAGGATCACAAAATAAGGGCTCTGAAAGAAGAGGAAGGAGTGCTTCCCACCTCCAAAGGCAGTGTTTCTTTGCCATTTACAAAGGGCCTTCCCCTGATAGTGAGTCAATGATAACTTGTAAAAGATGGCAAGAATCTGACATATCTTGTATGCACTTCATCTCAAACATGTAAGATTATAGCATCCAGGTTTTTGTCGCTGCATTGAGAGAACAATTTCACTAGTTTGGTGCTTAGTAGAGTAGTGTAACCATCTGAATTTTTTTTTTATGGCTTTCTGTCACCTGATGGTTCCCTTCTTTTGTATTATTTTGCTCTGTTTTTCTTCTTCTAATCATTATCTTTTATTCGCTTAATTAGGACTCCCTATTCTGGTTCTATACTAATAGCTAGTATTTCTAGAGCTATTTCAGGTTTGCAAAGTACTTTATAGGTGTTAATTCACTTGATCCTCACAAACAAATCTAGAAGGTAAGTATCATTTTTTAATGTTTAATTTCCTCCCTGTTCCATGTAAAAGCAATTTTTGACATTCACTTCTTAAAAATGTTGAAGTACAAATTCTCTATTTCCTTCTCTCCCTATCCTTTCCACCCTTTGAAAAGGCAAGTAATTTGATGTAGATTATACATCTGCAGTTGTGCAAAGCATAATGACACACAGATGAAATCAATGTAAAATAAAAAGTGTGTTTCTATCTTGTTCTGGATTGCATCAGTTCTTTTTCTGGAGGTGCAGAGCAGTTTTCCTGAGGAGTCCTTCAGAACTGTCAGAATAGCCAAGTCATTCACAGTCCCTCCTTGTACAATCTTGCTGTTACTGTGTACACCATTCTCCTTGTTCTGCTAACTTCGTGTAAGTCTTTCCAGGTTTTCTGACAGTATTTGGCTTGTCATTTCTCATTGGATGATAGTATTCTCTCAACACCACGTAAAATTGGCAGCAGCAGCAGCAAAGACAGTTTAGCTAAGCAGTGGGTAAGCTGCCTGTGGGCAAGTTCTGATTCCTTGGATTTGATGGTAATGTCTTTGCATGTAATTTTCATAGAATCGGCATATTGTTACCATTGATAGAAGCACTGTTGTGTAATTGGTATATCTTTGTTGGGTGGTTGACTTTAATGGCAAAGTGTTAGTGTGTACTTGTGTAGTCGCCATAAGGTTTTAGGATTTGATGAAAATCTTCTCTTAGTATGGAACTTTTCTCTCCCTCTTTGCCAGATTGCCTATACTGTCTCAAGTTTTTCTGTATCCTCCACTGAACACATACTAGCTGTGTGACTCTGGGCAAGTCACTTAACCCCCGTTGCTTCACCAAGGGGAGAAAACTGGAGGGTAGGATGAGATTGGGGCTTTTTCTGAAGGGTATATTGAATAAAATTAGGAAAGTAGGGAGGAGAAGATAAGGAAAGGAAATTTATTTATTTATTTATTTTTAAAATTTTATTTTATTTGCAAAACATATGTATGGGTAATTTTTCAACATTAACCCTTACATAGCTTTCTGTTACAGATTTTTCCCCCCAACTCCCCACCCCTCCCTTAGATGGCAGGATATCCACTACATGTTAATTATGTTAAAATATTTGGCAAATCGAATATATGTATACATATTTCCAAACTTATCATTGCTGTGCAAGAAAAATCGTATCTACACAGAAGACATCAGATAAAGGAAACACAATGTAAGCAAACATCAATCAAGAGTATGAGAATGTTATGTTGTAGTCCACATTTCACATCCCTCTCTCTGGGTGTATATGGCTTTCTTCACCAAACAATTGGAAGTGGCTTGAAACATTTCATTGTTGAAGAGAGCCATGTCCATCAGAATTGATCGTCATATAGTACTGTTGTTGCCGTGTATAATGATCTCCTGGTTCTGCTCATTTCACTCAGCATCAGTTCATGCAAGTCTCTTCAGGCCTCTCTGAAATCGTCCTGCTAGTAGTTTCTTACAGAACAATCATATTCCATATTATTCATATACCATAATTTATTCAGCCATTCTCCAGTTGAAGGGGATCTATTCAGTTTCCAGTTTCTAGCCACTACAAAAAGGGCTGCCACAAACATTCTGGCACATGTGGGGCCCTAGGAAAGGAAATTTAAAGATTTGAGTTAAATAAAGAATAAGAGACTAAGAAGAAAAGAGAAAGTAGCAGGGAAAACGTAAAAAGGAGAGGTTATGAAGAAAAATAGGGAGTAAAAATAAGAGAGCGATTCAAATAGTAAACAAAAGTTTGTTAAATCTATGAAACCATTTATAGTTATATATAAAAAGGCTCTAGATCATCATGGATTAAATATACACAGATTAAAATTACCTTGAAGTAACATTTTACACCTGTCAGATTGGCTAAAATGATATAAGGGTATAGGGGACATGCTGAACTCTCCCCTAGCTTATGAAAATTAAAATTAAAATTAAAAAAATATAAAATGATTAACAAATGTTTAGATTTGCTGGGTCTATAGAAGGAGCACTTGCTCTGTAAACTATTCCTTGAACCCATGTAACCTGGTTGAACATTAGTATGTTTTACATGATGAGGGGAAAACATGTTCTAAAAATGTTTATAGCAATATATATTGCTGAGGCAAAGTTGGGGCTAAATGACTTGCCCAGGGTCCCACAGCTAGGAAGTGCTAAGTGTCAGAGGCCAGATTTGAACCCATATCCTCCTCACTTCAGGACTAGTGCTCTATCCACTGCACCATCTAAGTACCCCTATGGCAGTATTCTTCTTGATGGTTAGGAATTGGACATGTCAGGAATGTGCATCAACTGGGGACTGAGCGAACAGATTGTGGTATATGCTCGGGATGGAATCTAACAATGAACTCCAGATTTTAGAAAAGCATGGAACAAGTAGTACAAAGCGCAGAAGATTGAAATGAGCCGAACCAAGGCAACATTGTGTGCAGTGATAGCAACTTAGCTCTAGGAATGACTTTGAATAAGTTATTTTGTCTTTTATAAATACTCAAATTACCTATAAAGGACATATGAAGAAAGACACTATATACATCTGGAGAACAACTGAGAAATAGAAATATATGTAGAATAATTGATAGATATATACCTATGTGTATCTACTGGTACCCATTTGTAGGGTGGGGGAGGGAAGAAAAAATATATGATAATTTCTTGTCATTTTGAGAGGAATAGCATGTTTTATATAGCAAATTCAATGTCATATTCAGTCATCTTTTTATTGTAGTGTTATGAAAACGCTTGTTTTATTGTATAGAAACACAAACTTTAAGTGCTAGTTAAAACTTTACTTCTCTCTCCGTCTTCTTCCCTCTCTCTCTCTCTCTTTCTCCATTCCTCTATCTATCTATCTGTCTGCTATCTGTCTGTCTGTGTATCAACCCAACTAAGATGTTGGCAAGTGGTACCATCCCTTCCAGTTAAATTGAAGAAGAAGAAATGCAAGTAGTGTCTGATTTTCTATCTTTGCTTTAAAAAATCCCTGCAGATGGCAAGTGTCGCCATGAAGTGAAAAGATGCTTGCTCCTTTGAAGGAAAGCTATGGCAGCCCTGGACAGCATGTTAAAATAAAGAAATCACCTTGCCAGCAAAAGTCCATAGTCAAAGTGATGGGCTTTCCAGGGCTATGGCTGTGAGTGTGGCAGAACCAGGAAAGCTGAGTACCCTTAAACTGTGGTGCTGGAGAAGATCTTGGAGAGTACATTGGGCAGCAAAGAAGTGAAATCCCAGTCAATACTTAAAGAAATTGGTTCAGGCTGTTCTCTGGAGGGACAAACATCAAAGCTGAAGTAATTTGACCAGAAAATGAGAAAAAAGGATTCATTAGAAAAGATCTTGATGTCAGGATAGACAGAAGGAAAAAAAGGTGAAGGCAGAGGATGATGGTGTCATGGAATGCATGAACTTGGACGGTCTTTGAGGAGGGGGGGGATAGAAGGGCCTGGTATGTTATTGCCCATATTCTCAAAGTGTCGGATAAGAATGAACCATGTTCTAAAAGCTCACAGCCTTATTTAAGGTAAAACTGGGGGCAGCTAGGTGGTGCCATAGTGCATAGAACACTGGGCTTGGAATCAGGAAGACTGAACTTCCTAAGTTCAAATTTTACCTCAGATACTTACTGGGTGGGTGAACTTGGCCAAGTTACTCAACCCTCTTTGCCTCAGTTTCCTCATCTGTAAAACAAACTGGAGAAGGCAATAACAAACCTCTCCAGTATCTTTGCCAAAAAACTCCCTTCCCACAGTGGAGTCACAGAGTCAGACACAGGTGTGTTGCAGCCGTCTTAAGAACTCAGCTTGTATGAGCCCTTTGCTCTCAGAGGCCAGATGAATGAGGCAGGGGAACTCATAGGGTGTGAAAAGAGCTCCAGTTTATTATGCCGCACAGCCTTGTTGATATACAGTTTTGCAAGCGTGATCAGTGCCTGAAGAGCAGGCAATCCCCCCAATCACCATTCAGAGAACCAGCTTGTGGGCTTTGCCTGTGCCTGATATGTACCAATGGAAGGAGAGCTGATCCAGCAATTTAGCAACCCGCTCACAGGTGAGAAGCCCTGTCAAGGCATCCCTGCTCATGAGCAACTAGCTGGGACCCTCAGACTCAACCCATTCCCATGCCATGCATTAGAGCTCCTTAGTTAACAAAGGTGTTTCTGCAACGTGGCAGAAAACTTATTGTGCAGCAAAGGTCTAGGTGGCCTTGGTACTCCCTCTTGGCAGGATCCCATAGCCTAGCATTTCTCCCTTTTTATTTTTTAGATAAAAAGTCCTTTTTTGAGCTGCACCCTCTGAAAGGATGGTGGAGAAAGATCTATAAAAGCATCCTAATATTACAGGGCAACAACAAAGCAATAACAACATCACAGCACACAGGGCAGTCCATGATTCTAATTTTAACCACTATGAGGAGGTGTTTTCAAACCAATGTATGATTTTTCCAGCAGTTTTATCTGGATTCAAATCTTCATAGAAGCTTTCTCTATGCCAGATATTAGTTTATATAAACTTTCTATGTCATCTTCAATTGTGTTTTTGAGAACTAAACCATTCAAATGCCTCTTAATACTGCCCCTCTTATAATCTTGTCCTGTATAATTATACAGCAAAGGGGTTACACAAACTTTTGTATATCTATAGTCACATTGTAATTGAGCCTGGAGTTTCAATAACTCTCCTTCTGCTCCTATTTCCCATGACACTTCCCTTTAATCTTTTATCATCTGATACAATTGTTCATCTGTCTTAGCCTGCCTGGGGAAACCCGCTGAGACCCTCCTGGCTAGCTCCTCTCTAGATCTAGCTTGGACTCTACTGTTTGATACATTAGATATGGACATGGCAAGAGAGACTGAGGAAGCTATAAGTGAAACCAACCAAGTGCTACCCCATATGACACAGCTCATACAATTCTTTTTTCTCATGGGACTAAGGTCTGTTTCTTTTTGTTGCCATGTACAATGATCTCCTGGTTCTGCTCACTTCACTCAGCATCAGTTCATGCAAGTCCCTCCAGGCCTCTCTGAAATCGTCCTGCTGGTCGTTTTTTACAGAGCAATAATATTCCATAACATTCATATGCCATAATTTATTCAGCCATTCCCCAAATGATGGGCATCCATTCAGTTTCCAGTTTCTAGCCACTACAAAAAGAGCTGCCCCAAACATTCTTGCACATGTGGGTCTCTTTCCCTCCTTTAAGATTTCTTTGGGATATAAGCCCAATAGAAACACTGCTGGGTCAAAGGGTATGCACAGTTTGATAACTTTTTGAGCATAGTTCCAAATTGCTTTCTAGAATTGATGGATGCATTCACAATTCCACCAACAATGTATCAGTGTCTCAGATTTCCCACATCCCTGCTGCCAACATTCGTCCCTAGTATGTTTTTCCATGTGCCAAACTGCTGGCCCAGTTCTTGAGGGACAAGAATATGTCCCATGGAGTTTTGTGCTTTATAAGGGGCCAACCTGATGACCCTTTGTGTGGACACACCGCTGCAACCCTCCCACGTGGATGAGGGTGTCACCATGACAGGGCGTCCCCTGCTTGCCCAGCATGTGAGTCACATGATACTCCATATCCGAAAATGGCATTTGTAAAGTTATGTTCTTCACTTGTGGGCAATAGGTATTATTCCTTTTGTGATCAGCACACAGGGAGCCTATTCACAAGTCCATCAAAGTTGTACTTTACTTTTGCCATAGTTCCATTTTATTTCTCAAGGTGAAATTCATCCCCGATTATTCGGGATGCCTTTCCTGTCAACACTACATCTGGTATGCATTCCCTTCCCCCCCCCACCAGAGACAATTCTAAGCCATGGTGGGTCCATCATGATAGTCCACCTTTTGGCCTCTGTTGCCAATCCTGATTGTATGTAACACAAACCCGTATATAGTTAAAGCATCTTGTTAGTGGTCTTCGGAACATGTCTTCTCCTTCTTTTGGACAGTCGTCTCTTCTTCCTTCTTTTCCTCTTCAGTTCTATAAACGACTCTGAGATATCTGGTGGGAATCCCCGCTGGAGATTTTCTGCTGTGGAGATACAAGCATATCCTGGCCCCCACATTAGAACCCTATAGCGTCCCTCCCATCCTTCAGGACCTTTTTTGTTACCATGGTCTCATTCTTAGGGGGCCTTCTTAATGAAGATGGGGTGTTATCTTTAAGTGGTTCTCTGTTTATATTCACCAAAAGATATTTCACAGCTAGACTTAAATCATTTGAATCAAATTTTAAATAATTAATTGTATATACTGCTTCATCTATGTCTTTCTGAGTGACCCTACTTCATCTTCCTCTTTTTGTTTTTTTAATAAGTCTCTTGAGGGTCTGATTAGCCCTTTCTGCAATGGCCAGTCCTGTGGGGTTGTAAGGAATCCCAAAAATATGATGTATGGAGAATTCCTATAAAAACTGGTTTCATATTTTTGAGGTATATGAGGGTCCATTATCAGTCTTGATAGTATGTGGGATGCCCATAAATGCAAAACAATGAAATAAGTGATATGCAGATACAAAGCCTGAATAAGTGTCCACTATAACATGAATGCATGTTTTTCCCAAATGTGGAACATCCATTTGCCATATATCATTTGGCCTGTCACCTGTAGGGTTAGTTCCCAGTCTACAGGTCTTTGAGAATAAGGTACATAAGCTACCCGTCTTTTGACTATGCTTTCTGCTTCTTGCTGGGACACCCCATAAACTTTCCAGAGAGATCTGGCAGATAGATGCAAGTGTTCATGGGCCTTTTTTGCTTGTTCTAAAGGGCAGAGAAGAATACACTGTGTAAGCAGACCATCCACTATTTTATCCCCTTCAAATATAGATTCCAGACCATCCACATGAGAATGGATGTGTATTATATAAAAAGGATGGACTCTTATTAAAATCACCTCTTGTACTTCCTGAAACAATGAGAAGATAGGTCCTGTTTGAGCCTTTACATATGCTGTCTCTATTCTTTGGATCTCCGCAACTGCATAGTGACTATCTGAAATAGTATTGATAGGTTTGCCTATTTTCAATACTTGTATAATGGCATACAACTCATTTTGCTGTGTAGAGGTGTAAGGTGTAGTAAATACATTAGAGATGCCCAATTGTGGGGACTATATAGCTGCTTTATTTTGCTTGGTGGCATCAGTAAACACATGAGGGCCTTTAAGTGGATGTATTTTTGTTTTTGTGGGAAATATCCATTGCCACTGTTCATAAAATGGCAGCTGGGTCCTGTTCTTACTCCTCTTAACCCTAACAAAATGGTCCACATTTCCTGAGTAGCTCTTAAGCAATTTAACCTAAGAGGACTTGAAACTACAACTCACAACAAAAATTTGCTGATATTAATTGTAAATTTATATGTCGAATATTCTAATTGTCCCGTATGCTATACTGCTCTTTTTGCCACTTGCTTCCACAGCTCCGATCCCTAACTCATTGATGGGAAAGGATAATAGTTTCCAGAGTAATGCAGACAATTGCTGAGACCTTTCTTATTCGAGACTGTTGGATTTGTGGGGCACCTCAGCAATCTGACCAGTGGCCTTGGGTAGCTGTACCATTAAGCCCAGCCTGGCTCCTGAGTAAAAGATCAGATGTCCACAATGGGACTGGGTTTTGGTCAGAACAAGAGAAACGTCAATGGTCATTAACCGACTCTATTCCTGGTAAATACTGTCTAAATCAGAGAGGAGAAGGAGAATGGCTAGGGAGCAGTGAGTGTGATTGGACTTGCTCGGTGGAGGTTAAAACCACTCAGCTAGATTGTACAAAGGATAAGCATAGATGGAACCAAAGTCATGTCCAATGCAAGGATGGAGTATGGCGGCCCTGGACTAATTTAGGGTGGGAGTTAGACCACTGCCAGTTTCCACCATGCAGAAACTTGAATTGTCCCCCAAACCGATATGAAACAGTTTTACTCACTGAAGATGGGCATGGTCACCCATGTGGGCCTTGGCAAATAGCAGAATGTATGAGGAGAAATGAAAAGAGAGTTCTAATCCGGCCCTGGTACCAATGGGCTTGGCGGAATTCACCTTGGTCTGGTTATTTTACCTCTTCTTGGAGCACAAACGATAGGTCTGAATCTAATATTATGAGTTGTAGCTTCAAAGGTAAACAGCAATTATGGAAATGTCAATACCAGAATAATATTTGGACCCTATACCAGGGAGGTCCATTTGGGGATAAAGACTCCTGTGGTGTTCAACAGGACATATATTTTTAAATTGAGCAAACCTACATTAAAGGGACATTATTGGATCTGTGGTCAAACTGCTTATACCCACCTTCCCTTAATTGGCTGGTGTCTGTTATATTGGGTTAATTAGACCAAAATTATTCTACTTACCTGGAAATGACATGAATCATTTAGGAATCCAGTTATATGATGATTTGGAGTGAGAGAAATGGAGCATTGATACTTTCCTAACACAGACCGGGGATGCTAATGGGTGGGGAGATACATGGCCACCTGAAAGAATAATCTGAGAGTATGGACCGGCCCACCTGGGCTCATGATGGTAGTTGGGGATACAGAACTCCTATTTTTATATTTTAAATAGATTAATTCGACTCCAAGCTGTCTCACTAATCAGATAGGGAGAGCCTTGGACTTATTGGCTGATGAGGCAACCCACACCAGAGAGGCAGTCTTACAGCACAGATTGGTTTTGGATTATCTACTGGCAGAGAAAGGGGAAGTGTGTGTGGGAAGCTGAATCTTTTTACTTGTATGCAAATTGACAATAATGGGAAAATAGTAAAGAAGATTGTCAAAGATATTAGGAAACTGGCACACGTCCCTGTGCAAACCTGGAGTTCCCGTTCAGTACATCATGGTGGTCTTGGTTCAATGGTAGCTGGTGGAAGCAGGTATTATAGTTTGGATTAATTGCTTTCAGTGGAGTAATACTTTTACCAATTTGTCTGCCTTGTATAATACATATTGTTACTGGGATAGTACATAAAACCATAGCTGAAACTCTAGGGAATGAGAACAAAATGCGTATGCTAATGCTGCAATATCAAGGATGGACCCGAGTACATAAAGGAGATGCCGGTGATGAGGAGGTCGGTAGGAGGAGTAACAGGTTGTTGCAAAAATTTTGGAATGAGAGTTCTTCAAAATAGAGGGGGGACTGAGTGTGACAATCAAAGTGAAGATCTCTCAGGACTATAGACTAAATTGAACAAAGCCTGAGGGCCTAAGCAGGGTGGGGGAAAGTAGAAAGTAGTTTTGATTTAGAAGCTGTCAACATTCCAGTTCCTAAATAAGGAAAGTAAAGCATATGTAACCAATTAGAATGTATGTAAAGAAAAAGGGGGATGGGCTTGGGACTTTCTTTGTTCTGGACCATATAAAAATCACAAGAATGTACTGGACAATGGCTCTCCCAACTCTGGACTACTCATTTGTTACGTTGTGGGACACCCGGTTCTCACGAGTTCCTGAATAAAGCCTTTGTCCTATACCTTGAGATGCCTGTGAAGTATTGATAATTCAGAGGAGGGTTTGAATATTCCACACACCAGCTTTCTCAGAGTCTGGGTGAGTCGGGCTGAACACCCTTTTCACCCCAATGACACTGACCTTTCTTGCAGATTTTCCAATTTTTCTTGAATTGGAGAGTGGTTTCATTCCTTTAGACTCTGTTCACAGACTTGGTTTCATATGGTTTGCCAGAGAAATTAGGAGAGCTCCAAAAAGTTATCAAACTGTGCATCCCCTTTGACCCAGCAGTGTTTCTATTGGGCTTATATCCCAAAGAGATCTTGAAGGAAGGAAAGGGCCCCACATGTGCAAGAATGTTTGTGGCAGCCCCTTTTGTAGTGGCTAGAAACTGGAAACTGAATGGATGCCCATTACCTGGAGAATGGCTGAATAAATTATGGTATATGAATGTTATGGAATATTATTGGTCTGTAAGAAACGACCAGCAGGATGATTTCAGAGAGGCCTGGAGAGACTTGCACGAACTGATGCTGAGTGACATGAACAGAACCAGGAGATCATTATACACAGCAACATCAATATTACATGATGATCAATTCTGATGGACATGGCTCCCTTCAATGATGAGCTGTTTCAAACCAGTTCCATTTGTTTAGTGACAAAGAAAGCCATATACACCCAGAGAAGGTTTGTAGGATCTGAGTTTGGACCACAACATAGCATTTTCATGTTCCCTGCTGATGTTTGCTTGCATTTTGTTTTCTTTCTCAGATTTTTTTTCTTGTAGATGCGATTTTTCTTGTACAGCAAGATAACTGTATAAATATGTATATATATATTCAGTTTGTCACATATTTTATCATAATTAACATGGATTAGACCATCCAGGGGAGGGTGGAGAGGGAAGGAGGGAAAAATGTAGAACAGAAAGTTTTGCAAGGGTCAATGTTGGAAAAATTACCCATGCATATGTTTTGCAAATAAAGAAATAAATAAATAATTTTTTAAAAAGGAAAAAAAAAAAAAAGAAATTGGGAGAGCTCAAGTAGATTCCTGACTTTACTCCACCATTTTGGCTCCACCACTGGAGGTCAGTGTCTTTCTCCCTCCCTCTTTTTCTCTCTCTCTCTGGCTGATTCTTTATCTCATTTTCTTTTCTTTCTTTCTCACTATCTTTCTCTGTCTCTCTCTTACTTTGCTCATCTCCCTCTTTCTCAGATTCTCTTTTCTTTCACTCTTTTTTCTGTCTCTCTCACCCTCTTATATTTTCTTTCTCTTTTTCTCTTTCGCCCTGGCTCCCTCTGCCTTTCAGTCTTTGTGTTTCTTTGTGTGTGTGTGTGTGTGTGTGACTCACTGCCATGTTCTCTGTGTCTGTCTGTTTCTTTTTCTCTTGCTCTCTCTCTCTCTCTCTCTCGACTCTCTCTCTTTCACTTTCTGGCTCTCTCTCCCTTTCTCTTATCTGTCTGTCTCTCTCTTTCTCTTTTTTCTCTCTGTTTCTTGCCCCCCCCCCCTTCACTCTCACTCTCTGACTCTATTTCTCACTCTTCCTTTCTCTGTGTCTTTCTCTTTTTTCAGTACTCTCACTCTCTCACCTGGCACTTCCTTTTTCTCCTTTCTTTCTCTGATTCACTCTGTCTTACTCTCTGGATCTATTTCTCTCTGTCTCTTTTTTCAGTCTATCTCTTTTAATCATTTTTTTTCCTTCTCTCTCACTCTGACATTCATTTTGTCCTTCTTTTTCCATCTGTTTATCCCTCCCTTGTTTTTTTTTTTTAACTTTGTTTCTTTCTCTTTCTTAAACCCCCTCTCTCATTTTCTAACTTCTCCCCCTGGGTTTCTGTTTTTCTGCCTCCCTCTGTATTTCTCTGCCTGTTGCAGTCTTTCTCTCTGACTTGTTTCTTTTTCTTTTTCTCTTTATCACTCTCTCTTTTACTCTCTGGGGGGGGTTCTCTATCTCTGTTTCTCTCAGCCTCTTTCTGTTTCTTTCTCTCTTTCTCAATCTCTTTTTCAATATCTGGATTGCTCTACATTGCTCTATCTCATGCAATCTCTGTCTGTCTCTTTGTGTTTTTGCCTCTTACTCTTTCTGTTTCTGTCTCTTATGCTCTCCTTTTTCCTCTTTTTCTTTCTCTATGTATCTCTGCTTCTTTCTTGCTCACTCCCTCTCTCTGGCTGTCTTTCTCTCTTGTTCTGTTTACTTGGTTTTCTTTCTTCCTCTTTTTCATGCACTTTCTCATTCTCTAGCTCTCTCTGTTATTGTCTCTTTCTGTCTTTCTTTTTCTCTCTATCTCATTTTGTTCCTTTCTCTCTCTCTTTCCCTCTCACCTTCT
>JAJPUD010030116.1:0-13389 GCA_023553655.1 Myrmecobius fasciatus
AAACAAAATGAATGCAGACAAGATTAGAAGGGTAGCAGTAAACTGGGAAAATATTTTTACATCCAAAGGTTCTGATAAAGGCCTCATTTCTAAAATATATAGAGAATTGACTCAAATATATAAGAATTCAAGCCATTCTCCAATTAACAAATGGTCAAAAGATATGAACAGACAATTTTCAGATGAAGAAATTGAAACTATTTCCGGTCACATGAAAAGGTGCTCCAAATCACTATTGATCAGAGAAATGCAAATTAAGACAACCCTTAGATACCACTCCACACCTGTCAGATTGGCTAAAATGACAGGAAATGATAATGATAACTGTTGGAGGGGATGTGGGAAAACTGGGACACTCATACATTGTTGGTGGAACTGTGAACGGATCCAACCATTCTGCAGAGCAATTTGGAGCTATGCTCAAAAAGTTATCAAACTGTGCATACCCTTTGACCCAGCAGTCTTTCTACTGGGCCTATATCCCAAAGAGATTTTAAACTAGGGAAAGGGACCCATATTTGCAAAAATGTTTGTGGCAGCCCTTTTTGTAGTGGCAAGAAACTGGAAAGTGAAAAGATGCCCATCAATTGGAGAATAGCTGAATAAATTATGGTCTATGAATGTTATGGAATATTATTGTTCTGTAAGAAATGACCAACAGGAGGATTTCAGAGAGGATTGGAGAGACTTGCATGAACTGATGCTGAGTGAAATCAGCAGAACCAGGAGAACATTATACACAGCAACAAGACTATACGATGATCAATTTTGATGGACATGGTTCTCTTCAACAATGATGTAATTCAAACCAGTTGTTCTGCGATGAAGATAGTCATATACATCCAGAGAGAGGCCTGTGGGAACTGAGAGATAACCACAACACAGCATTTTAACGCTTTCTGTGAATATTTCCATTCATTTTGTTTTCCTTCTTAGGTTGTTCTTTTCTTCTTCTCTTTCTAGATCTGATGTTTCTTGTGGAGTAAGATAACTGTATAGATATGTATACATGTATTGTATTTGTCATATAATTTATCCTATTTAGCATGTATTAGATTACCTGTCATCTAGGGGTGGGGGGTGAGGGGAAGGAGGGGAAAAGCTTGGGAAAAAAAAGTTTTTGCAAAGGTCAATGTTGAAAGGTCATTCATATGTTTTGTAAATAAAAAACTCTATATAAAAAAAATAAAAAAATAAAGGATGGAAAGGTATCCACATGTGTAAAAAAATTGAAAAAAATTGAAAAAAATAAAAATAACCAATACCAGTATATTAACACAAGCTGGCAATTAGATATTTTAAAGGAAGATAGATAGATAGATAGATGTAAATATAGCTACAGTTGTAAATATGTGTGTATTTAGTTCTTGTTTAGTCATTTTCACTTGTTCAATACTTCATGACTCCATACAGGTTTTCTTAGCAAAGATACTGGAATTTATTTCTAATTTCTTTTCCAACTTATTTTACAGATATGAGAATGACGCAAGCAAAGTTAAATGACTTGCTTAGGATAATATAGCTAGTAAATATCTGAGGCCAGATTTGAACTCAGGAAGATGTGTCCTTCTGACTTCAGGCCAGACACTGTGTCAATTGTGTCATCTAAGGGTCTGTACACATACATTCATATAATACAAATACATATATATTGTTATATATGTGTGTATGTGTTTACAGATCTCTATCACTTTCTATCTATCTAATGTTCAACACATTACAGACTTATATGAAAAAAAAGAAATTAGGTTCATTTTCTGATCTCTCAAGGTCTAGCTTAATTATTATGTTTATATATGATTATGATTATACATGCATATATATATGTAGTGTATTGTTTGCTTATTTTACATTGATGAATCATTATAGATATTCTTTAACTCTTCTTTCCTCTTTATAAATGTTGCTTTGGTTCTTTGAATTCTTTGTTTTCATAATTTCTTTGTAAGAACAAAAATTTCTCAGCTGTTCCCAAGGTTGGCATCTTTATGTATTTACTGAAGATGTTCAATAAATAAATAATACAAACATAGCACCATTCATTGTAGTTCATGTAATTCAATAGAAGAAAAAAAGAGGCACATTCCTCAATGGAGTTTCTTTTTCTTGAAAAAGAGGGAATGAATTGACTAGAACTTCAAACAACTAACTTTAGGTTTAACTTTCTTTTAAATATGAAATTAAAAGATTTTACTAGAAATTTAAGAATCTATAATTTGGTTGTATTCATTTACTAAAAATTTTAAAAGTACATTTTCCTATCATGAGAAGTCTCTCTTCCATGAAATTCAGTGAATGATTGTAAATGCAGTCATTCTTTTAAAAAACATCTTTAATAAGATTTTGCAATTTTGGGTTGTATTAGGTAGCAAAATAAATTGGAGAGGAGTAAAATATGATATCCAGTTTAAGACTTGAGGATTATTAGAAATCTAGTCTTTAGTAATGACATAAAAGTGTGACTCTCAGTACTCTCTTCCCTTTTTCCATCCCCATCTTCTGATTTTTTTCTCTAGACTATTTTTACATAATTTATGACATATTATTTTGCCAATTTATAATTACCTTTATTATTGCAAAGGAAGTTGATGAACTGCATATGATAGAGTTGATAATAATATTTCATATTTGTAAATGGTTATTAATTATTCTTTTGTACTTCTTTGAATATCTGAAGATTTCAGTGGAAAAAAAAGTTTTTCTCTAATGCTGAGTAGAAAAGTCTGCAAATATCCTTTTTTGTGAGTATTTTTATTGTTGAATAGGGAGTATTCAAAGCTAAAACTATCAAACTGATTTTTTCCCTAAGAAATCCAGAGAACATTAGAGAGAACTGGCACTGCAGTTTGCTATTTTTCTTCTTTTCTCAAAGGGAGAGGGAGAGGAAAGCTTCCCCCCCCCCAATATGACTTAAAGTTATGGTCCTTTAAAGCATTCTAGAGAATGCTTAGATGTATGAAGTGCAAGTCAATTTATTCCCCTTTTTGGGGGAAAGAAACTCTATTGAGGAATGTGTCTCTTTCCTCCTCTTTTGAATTACATGAACTACAATGAAAGGTGGTACATTTATAATATTTATCTATCAGATATCTTCAACAAATAAAATTAAAATATTAAAATGGAATTTTGTATTGATCATCTTTGCAACATGCATAAAAGTTGTGAATTCTGATCCAGTAGTGTGTGAACATCTGGACCAATTCAAAGCACTTTTATGTACAAAATATCTCTCACCATTGTATATTCCTTCAATTAGTTTGATTGTTTACAATTAAAAGAATGTGAAATACATAACAAAAAATTAAAAATTATTTCATAAAAGAATACATAATCAAATAACTTTTAGGTTCCAAAGACTTTGAGGAAGTTATCTAACTAATTTTTGTACTTTTAGATAATGTCATTATTAAGCCATTTTTGGTGGTTCATTCTTATTCAGTGACTGAAAAGGAGCACAAAATCTCACTGACTAATTTATTTTGGCATCTAAGGAATAAAAAACCTGTATCTACTTAGAAGGGTGATTCATAGGTTCTGATTAGAGAAACAAATAAGAGGGTTTTTTTATAAGTCCTAAAGCATTAAAATTTACCAGAAGATAATTGCAGATTTGATGTCTTCAAGTATTTGTGTAGTATACTGTCTGCTCTGAAGTCCCTGTAACTTACAATATGATGAAACAATGAATATTGTTTCAATAAGTATTGAAAGTATAGAGCAGGAGCTAAAAATTTTCTAAGCATAGAAATAAATATATATGCACATATATACACATATACTAATGGGTATATACACTTGTATTTTTACAAACATATATTGTTTAATGGCTTAAAACTGAACTAAGGTTTTGAGGACCTACAGTAGAAAACATAGGCACATATATAGAGAGATGAATTTCATTAATTAATTTTACAGTAATGATGGTGGAGAGAGGAAAGAAATTCCAGAATAGTTTTTACAGACTCAAAGTAAAAAAGGGGGTTGCAAATTTTCTAAGCATAGAACTCAGTATATATGTAAACACAAACATATACACATTGTGTCACCATGGCATCTTTGAAATTTGAAACTGACTTTATTATAAACTGCTTAAATCTTTTGATCATTTATGAATTTGGGAATAGCTCTTATTTTTATTACTTTCATTCAGTTTTCTGCATGTTTGAAAAATAAGGCCTTTAGCAGAGAAACTTGCTTCAAAATTATTTCCAGTTACTATTACTACTTCTACTTCCTTCCAACCTATTTACCCTGACTCAATTTATTTTATTCTTTCTCATCTTTTATCCTGTCCTACCTCAAAAGTGTTTTGATTATGACTACAGGGGGCGGAGTCAAGATGGCGCACTGCAGACAGCTTTCTCTGTAAGCTCCTGAGACCTTCCCTCAGACACAGACAAACTGAGCCTCTGAACTGGTTCTGGAGTGAGGGCTTCAACAAACACTTGGACTACAATGCACTTCTATCAAATATCTACTTTGAAAGAACTTCTGAGGTCAGTTTTAGACCTGCGAGGGATCGAGCAGCTCCTGGCGCTCAAACGCCAGTGCGCAGCCGGGGTGCAAGTCCGGGGCTGGGACGGACCAGAAGATTTTAGGCTGCCAGGAAGTCCCTGGGAGACCCTTGGGCCACTTTGCTCTGCTTGTGGGCAGGTGCTTTGGCAGGTCTACCTTTGAAAAAGGGTGGATTGAGAGCAGCTGAAAGTGTGGTCCTAGTGCGGATCTAGCCAGATCAGCCCCAGACGGGAAGTCAACTAGGCAAACTGCCCCAGGGCAAATTGAAATCTCGCCTGCTGCTGCTGCTGCTGCTGCTAATGCTGCTGCTGACTCTGCACAATTCCCTGCTGTTGACTGATACCTCAGCTAAACATAATGAGCAAGAAGAAGAGAGCTCTCACCATAGACAGCTTTTACAGAGAGAAACTAGAGCAGTCCCCAGATCCTGAGATTCTGAAAACAATCACAGATAAAGCCACAAAGGTGAACTTAAGCTGGTCTCCCTTTCAGAAGGCTTACCTGGAAGATTGCATAAAGAATCTCAAAAGAGAGCTAGAAGAAGATTGGGGAAATAAACTGAGAGCAGTGCAAGAAGGAAACATCGCCCTGCAACGGAGATGTGAAAAAACTGGAAAATAAATCTGGTGAATGGGAAAAAGTCGCCAACTCACTGGAAAATAAAAATAGTGAATTGGAAAAAGATAACAATTCACTGAAAAATAAAATTAGTGAATTGGAAAAAGACAACAATTCACTGAAAAATAAAATTGGCAAAATGGAAAAAGAATGCAATGAACCAAAAAATTCAATTGGCCAGTTACAAAAGGACCTTAAAAAGATAACTGAAGGAAATAATACCTTAAAAATTAAAATTGAACAGATTCTGACTACATCTCCACCAGTCTGTTCTCCCTTCTATCACTACTGCCTCCTCTATACCCCCTTTTTATAGTTTAATCAAATTATACTCAATTTAGTGTATATATCATTCCCTCTTTGAACAAATTCTGAGAGTAAGATTCATTTAACTCCCTGCCACTTAACTCCATATAAAAGCTTGTTTCTTTTATGTGAAATAATTTATCCCATTGTGATTCTTCCTTTTCTCACCCCTTTCTTTTGCTCTTTTAAAAAAGATATCATGTCTTCCTATTCTATTTACACTTCTTCCCTCTGTCTCTCTGTATCTGTCTCTCTCTGTATCTCTGTCTCTCTCTGTCTCTGTCTGTCTCTCTGTCTCTCTACATACATATATGTATATATATACATATATATATATACTCCTAACTAAACTAATTATGACAAAGTTCTTAAGATTTAAAAGTATCATCTTCACATGTAGGAAGTAAATAGTTTAACTTATTAAGTTCCTTATAATTTCCCTTTCCTTCTTCCCCTTTTATGCTTCTCTTGAATCTTGTATTTGAAAATCAGAGTTTCTATTCAGCCCTGAAATTTTTGTGGAAAATGCTTAAAAGTCTTTCTTTTCATTGAATACTCCTTCTTTAGCTCCCATAGTTCCTTTAAACAGTTGCTATTCATTCATAACAATTCACAATTCTGAATTTTATTTCCTTTGAAATACATTTTTTTTCCTCTGCTCTTTCTCCTATATTGCTAAATGTCATTGGGCAGAAGTAGTACAGTTAGGATTATAAAAGAGCCAACTTGTGTCACTTCCAGTTGTTCAATTTTTATTGAGTATTCACTTTGTAAATTGGCATAGATTGCAAAGCAGGGCTTGATTTATAAGCTTTGATTATCTTAACTTAAATATAGTTTTTAAGAAAATGTGCATAATGTATATTAAACTTAAATGCATGCTGAGAACCACTTGTTACAATTTTACCAGTCCCCTACATTCAACAGTTCCAACTGGCAAATTATCCTCAATAGATTACCATTCAACAGTTCCAACTGGCAAATTATCCTCAATAGATTACCACAAACAGTTTTAAAATGAGAGGTTTGAAGAAAATTCAGTCTTTGTCTGATTCCAGAAAATCAACTGTTGTAGTCATGATATAAAACAAAGATTAACTCAAATTAGATAATAGTAAAGGTGATAAACATCTGAAAGATATTATTCTTAAAAAGTAATATTGACAATGAAAGAAGAGTAAACATCTAAATTTTTCAAAAGATGTAAGAATTTATTAATGTGTCTAATTTTTTGAGGAGCACAGCTCTCAAAATCATCCATAATTTATTATAATACATGTGATTATTATGTTCTTCTATAAATCTTCTCCAAGTTATCCATATAATAATAATAATAATAATAATAATAATAATACACCAGAAGTCTTCCTGTAGACCTTTTAATATTTTGTGAATGCCAATCTTATATATGATATTCTCATCTGGTATCCTTTAAATTCATTATATGATTGGCTCACCTCCTTTTCCAGTAATATATCTTATGCAAAAATCTTAGTTGATACTATACTGGAGCTTATCAATCATGCTATTGAAGTAAAAAGAAAAAAAAATCAAAGAATTTTATTCAAACAGCCTCACACATTGGACATGCACACTTACTCTGGAGTCAAGATATATGAGTTCATATCCCATCTCCACTTATTACTTTTTTTTTTTACCTTAAGCAAATCATTAAATTCCTTGAATTTCAGTTTTCTTATCTAAAATATAGGTGTTGAATTATATAGTCTCTGATGATTTTTCAAACTAGAGAAATTATAATCAACAAAGTTATCACATCAACAGAAATAAAAATATACAGACAAGGATGGATATTTATCAAGTATGAAATATTTAATTAAAAAAATAGGAAAATATAACCACATGAAAGTACTAACAGAGAAATTGAACTAGTGATCTATCTCTCTCTGTCTGTCTTTGTGTTTCTCTGTCCCTCTCTGCTCTCCCCTCTGTTTATCTCTTGTTTCTCTGTCTCTCATCACACACACACACACACACACACACACACACACACTCTAAACCCAGGACCATATAGCAGGAACTTATAAATGCTTAGCCATTTTGATAGATAGATAATATATTTATAATATATTTAGATAGATAATATATTTAAAAGAACATGGGACCTAAAAATAAGAGTCCTGGATTTAATAGATCAAATCTGTCACTTGCAACCTCCATATATTCAATTATCACAGCAACCCTAACTATTCCCTAATTTATAAAGAGAAGATAATAATATGCTACACAACTCTTAGCATTCCTAAAAGGTAAATCATTCTATACAATTGTCATTGTTATTTATGCTACATTTTTTTTTGGATTTTTTTTTTGGCATAAAATGTAAAAGTAAGGACTCAAGAAAAGAAACACTGTAAACACTTGGGAAGAAAGGAAGGTGGTGACAGTTCATTATCTAATCTTTCCTCTCTATTTAACTAAGCTGGCTGGTATGCTTAAGTCAGGAGTGCATGACTGTAATTCTTACCTACTTATCATGTAAAGTGGTATAGTAGTTTTTTTTTTTTTTCTATATTTTGATGTTTAACTCAGACCTTAAGACAGCCACAATTTCAGCAAAATTATATTCTTTTAAGTGTAATTTTTCTATGGCAAATAGAATTTATTGACACTGGGCAGGTCTTCGATGACAGTGGGTCACTTATCTACTTGATTAACTTGAATTACTATAAGAGTGCTCAAATTGTAGTTATTATTATGATGGAAAAAAACCCAGCAACTACCAGTTTTTTTAACATGAAATTAGATAGAAGGGGCTACTCAATATTTTATACCCAATGCACTTTTAATAGAATTATGCCACTGAACAGGCACTTATTGAATTAAAATAACTCCAGATATTTTGACTTCCTTTAGACTATTCTAAACTCTTTTTTTTGATTTTAAGAAAATTTTTAATGTCAATAAAAGGTACACATTTTTGTATGTGACAGTAATTAAAATATTTGAAAGATATCTTAATAAATATCCTGTCAATTTATAAATACTTCACAATGCATTTGTATTTATTAATTATAGCAAAATTTACACACATAAGAAAAAATAATAAACATCAGTGTGTGGAGTTTATATTTTGCTAAACATCATGATAATGATTACAATGTTAAGTTTATTTATACATATTAACTCATTTTATCCTTAAACAACCATGTGAAATAAATGTTACTACTGTCAACATTTTGCAGATGACAAAACTGAGAAGTTAAGTGACTTGACTAAGATTATTCAAGTAAATAAGTGTTTTGAGACAAAATTGTAATTCATATCTTCTTATTTCTAAAATGGAAATTACCTCAAATATGCTGACACCTTGTGCAAATGTCCAGGAGTTCATAACTCAACCTGTAGGTTGGGAGCCATTGCCTTAGTTATGAAAATCATACAATGAACAAGCCATTTTGCTTTCACTCACATCATGCATTTGTTCCATACACACATATAAAACACTTACTATAGGAATACATTATACTGGGAGCTAGAGAGACAAAAAAAATAAATAAATAAAATGTGATTTCAGTTCTTACAAAGTTCACAATTTATAATAAAGTAAATGTTGCTCAGGTAACATAGACAAATTTCATCTAAATGTTTAATTTAAAATGTTACTTTTATCCCATCATAGATTGATTCTCAAAGTTTCCAAGCATGATCCTATAGGAAGTATATAAGTGATATATAAGGAAATATAGTTGGGGGGGAGGGGATTGAGAGCAGAACAGGATTACTTTGGACATATACTTAGACCTGACTTTTTGTAGCAAAATGGAATCAAGCTTCCAATAATTTTATCTATTGAAGTAGACCCACATCATCCATTCCTGCCAATCTCAAGTCTGTCTTCATAAACTATGGGGAACGGCACCAACAGAACTTTTCAGTCATGTCCAGTTCAGATACACTTGGATGATTTCACTAATAGGATGAACAAACCATTTTATCCATGCAAACATGGTAGAAGCTGTGCTTTCCTTCCCGCCATTCCTGTTGTGAAGGTTGTTGAAACTGAAGTTGATCATTATGCACATATTTTAAAAGGAAAACATAGGCTTCCCAGAGAGCCAGATGATTGTGGAGGCCAAGAGGCCCTTAGGTGGTTACAGTCTGATTGTTAAGTACTCATAGAAAGTAATTTCTTTTCTTTTACAAAAAAAAAGTTATGACAAACATAATGTGCCAATTTAAGGTATACTAGGAAAATGCATAAATCCATTAAGTTAAAATCAGTCCTTGTCACCTTTTTTTCTGTTGGAATCAAAACAAACAAAAGAAATTTTCTTTTAAAAGTCAAGGCTCCCTGAATGCCACAAAGTGCTGTGTTGAGTAAGCATACTTAGGAACATATAGACATTATGGTGATGATATAACATTTAGATAACATATGGATGCAAGAAAGAACTATATGTAGTACATATGAGCTCTGATCATAAATACGTATGATGTGTTATATTACATATAAATTACACATATAACCATTGTTATATGCGTTGTTATAATTATTATAATACTACATACAAGTGTCTTTGTGTATCACATATTAATCATGTGAACAAATATAAGAAGTTAATCTGAATACGTAAAGAGAAATGTCCATACTGGAATCTCACACATTATTATATACATATATATAATGTTATACACATAATAATATATAAGAAGATAATTTGATTTATACAAGTAATATAATATCAATAATTATTTCCATATTACCATATTTAACATTCTGTTAATAATAGAATAGCAAATAAAGATGCTATGTAGTTACACATACAACATATATATTTGAGAATAATAGCAACAGGATATAAAACTAAATACAATACCATAAAAAAATGCTTTCGTAAAAGATAAAACAGTACTTATTTCTTGGCTGCAAGAAGAAACATAGTTATATCCTACCATTACATATAGTTAAGAAACTTCATAAATAGTTTTTCTCTATGTATGTATATATATATATATACATACATAGAGAAAAACTATATACATATATATATAGGTGAGTTTGCGGGCAAATGTTTTTAAACACATAGATAAATATTAATATATAATATGTATATTTAGTATATATACATAGACATATGTATGTATGTGTATGTATATATCTTTTATCTATTTATATCTGTATCTAGGACAATATAGTATATATTTATAAACTCTATGATTTAATCAGAAATTCATTCATTAGTCCACATCAAAAATTTTATAATTTAAAAAAATGGGAGACTTATTGAAAATACTGGGATATTTAGTGTTTCTCACATTGTTACATAGTTAGTCTATGACAGAGGCAAGTAAATCTTTCTAACTCGAAGGCTGGCTCTCTAAAAATGACAGTGCTTTCTCTGGTAACATTTTTTAAGGTTCTATGAAACTGATAGAATCTAATATTGAGGACTTTGTATTTGGAAACTATACTGGCTATGATTATGATTATTATAAAATTATAATAATTATTAATGTTAATAACATTGTATTAAATGAATAACAAAATTGCAATTTAACATTATAAAGTGTAAAAGCAATTTTAATATATACCTTCATTTAATTTATACAAAAATCCTACAAAAAAAGTAAATTATATTGTTTTTAATCCTTCATTAGTAGAAGAGGGAAGGGAAAAAATAAAGAAACAAACAAAACAAGGCTTAGAAAGGGTAAGGGATTTGTTCTTTGCCACAGAACTAGGAAATAAAAGAAGTGAAATATGACCCGAGATCATCCTGACCCTAAACCTAACACAGTGTTTAATAAACATTTGTTAAATAAACTAATAGCATGAGGATTTCTAGAAGGTCAATGATATGGTTTTATCTGACAGGAGAAAATGAACAAAGTTTTAAAAGAATTTATTTAAATTGTGAAAAAAAATCCTACATATTTATGCAATTCTTTTTACTGTCTGAAAGCTGAAAAACCTCTCAGTGTTTATACAATAAAATATGATAGGTTAAAGCAGTAAAAAGCAAGACCAATCCCTAGCTGTGTGACCCTGGGCAACTCACTTAACCTCACTTGCCTCAGCAAAAAGAAAAAAAAAAAAAAAAGCAAGACCAATCCATTTTAAAATGGTTTACAGGAGGAAGCTAGAAAGTAAGATTAATCTAAATTCACTTGAGGAGATAAACAGTATTTTGGCTCAGTTTCCTTTATCATTGAAAATATATCAGAATCAGGCCCAGGCCAGATCTGTAGATAAATGAGGAAAAGTTCATAGTTACTATAATTAAATTGAAAATGACCTTCTGGAAGCATAAAAACTCCATATATGAACATATAGCAGATGCACTCAGACAGAGCCTTTCATAACCTTCCTTAGTAATGAAAGGCTAGTGATAAATGTAAGATCAGCATGAGAGGGTATGAAAATTATGATTAGAAGAGAATGTGTTGTAATAATGAAATATGCTATGAATATGTAGAAGCATTTCTGTGTCATCAGGTCATAAAATGAAAGTTTCTTTTCTGGAGCAGAGTCTCCACATAAGTAAGAAAATACAAATTATATGTCCAAAAAATAAAGGTTTCCTACTATTTCCCTTAGATTAGTGAACAAGTCCCTCTTGAAGTAAAAATGAAAATAAAAAAGTTATTGCTTGGGTATTTTGAGGAGTAGGGATATATTAAGGTTTGATAATATATGCTTTCTAAATGAAACTAGTAGGAAATTCCACTGTAAATTATGAAGACTTCCCAAACTTGAAGAAAAATTACAATGTAACATATTTTTCTTTCTTTTTTTTATTAAATCTTTTCATTTTTCAAAATGTATGTGTGGACAGTTCTTCAACATTAGCCCTTGCAAAACCCTCTGTTCCAATTTCCCCCTCTTTCCCCCACACCCTCCCCTAGATGGCAAATAGTCCAATATATGCTAAACATGGTAGAAATATATGTTAAATCGAATTTATGCAATTATCATGCTGCACAAGAACAAAAAGAGAAGCAAAATGAAATGCAAGCAAAGAGCAGCAAAAAGAATGAAAAGGCTATGTCTTAAATCATACTCAGTTGCCATCTCTGGGTGTAGATGGCTCTCTTCATCACTAAACAATTGGAACTAGTTTGAATTATTTCATTGATGAAGAGAGGCAGGAACGTCTTTTTTCAACAACCATTATGGCAAGTTAGATTGAAAGAAAATGAGATGAAAATGAAGTTAAGTAGATCTAGGCACATTTAAAAAAAGGCAACACATGGGCCACGGGGGGCGGAGCCAAGATGGCGGAGTGAAAAGGTGACTTTCTGCCTCTCCTCCGATCTTCTCTCAAATCAACAATAAAATAAGCCTCTGAACTGATCTTCAAGTCAACAAATCCAGAAATATTTGGGCACTGCTTTCTGGACAACTTCATATCAGGTTACTCTGACTCAGACAGAGAGATAAATAGATGACTCCTCTGTAGCCCGGAAATGAGGGTGGGACTCAACTCAGCTCATCTTGGCAGAAATTCCAAACTCCAAACTCCAAAATCCAAACACCTGGAGTTTATCTGAGGCACTCAGGATTGTGTTCTGGCAGACTTGCCTTGTTTAAGGAGTAATTCGGACTTAGTCCTAGCCCCCTCCAGCCCAGCACCTTAAGTTAACTCACCGAAGTGCCCCAGGGCAAAGTTTTTCAGCCGCCGTTTTTTTTTCCCCCTACCTTAAAGAGATATTGACTCTGTCTAAAAAAAATGAAGAAGCAAAAGAGAGCTCTCACCATAGACAGCTTTTATCAAGGCAAAGAAGCATTGACCCCAGATGCTGAGGTTCCTTTAGATAAAATACCAGATGAACGTATTAAAGACCATCACTGTTCACTTTTTCAAAAGGCGTTTCTGGAAGATTGCATAAAGAACCTCAAATGAGAGCTGGAGGATAAATGGGAAAATAAACTGAAATCAGTGCAAGAAGGATATGATGCCCTGCAAAAGAGATATGAAAAAGACA
>JAJPUD010030119.1:0-13387 GCA_023553655.1 Myrmecobius fasciatus
TTATTAAAGGATACCATAGATAATGTAGCAATATCAATACTAAATATGTATGCAACAAGTGCAATAGCATCCATATTCCAAGGGGAAAAATGAAGAGAGATGCAAGAAGAAATAAACAGCCAAACAATACTAGTGGGGCATCTCAACCTTGCTCTCTCAGAATTAGATAAATCAAACCACAAAATAAATAAGAAAGAAACTAGGGAGGTAAACCAATTGCTAGAAAAGTTAGATATGATAGATCTATGGAGAAAATTGAATGGTTTAGCTCTCAGCGCCATATCTGTGTCATAGAAGCAATTTGGTAGTACAACTTTTTTCCCTATTTTTTCAAATAATTTACATAGTATTGGAATTAATTGTTCTTTGAATGTTTGGTAAAATTTACATTTAAATCCATCTGGCCTTGGAGATTTTTTCTCAGGGAGTTGATTAATAGCTTGTTTTATTTCTTTTTCCAAAAAATGGGGCTATTCAAATAATTTATTTCCTCTTCTGTTAACCTTGGCAATCTATATTTTTGTAGATATTCTTCCATTTCATTTACATTATCAAATTTATTGGCATAAAGTTGGGCAATGAAACTCCTAATTATTACTCTAATTTCCTCTTCATTGGAGGAAAGTTCTCCCTTATCATTTTTGATACTAACAATTTGATTTTCCTCTTTCCTTTTTCTAATCAAATTGTGTCTATAATTTACTCTTTCACCCAATCATTCTTCTGGATTAGATTATTTAATTTCCAATTAACTTGTGGTCTCTTTTCTCCTGGCCTTATATTACATGTGAGTTTTATTGCATCATGATCTGAGAAGGATGCATTTACTATTTCTACTTTTCTGCATTTGATTTTGAGGTAGTGGACTTCCTGCCATCTAAGGGAGGGGAGGGGACTGGAGGTAAAATTTGTAATAGAAAGCTTTGTAAAGATCAATGCTGTGGAACTATCCATACATATGTTATACAAATAAAAAACTTTAATAAAAAAAAGAGGAAAAAAAAGAACATAGTAGTCCTCATGGTATCCTACAGACATTGGGGAACTTCTGAAAGCTTTGGAAAAGGAGAGTAATATGATAGAAGTGAGGCATTGGAAATTACTTCATTTCCTGAATAAAGGATGGATTGGAGAGAGGGAGAGAATTGAAGAAATAAGACTTATTAGGAGGTGTCACTTTGTCTCCCAGTTTGTTCTTATTAGCCATTGAACAGGAGTAATCAAATCACTAGTATCAAATCACTACTTCCCTCCCCATCACAAGTGTACCAGGTGAATCTGTATTCTCAACAACTCCTAATGTATAAGTATCCTGGGAGAATGTGAATTGAGATAATGATATGGGATTTATCTACATCTCACAAATATTTGTAGTTCAATTCTTTTTAAATGTTATCTCAATGGTTATATATTTTTAATAATAATCTGTATGAATCCTACCACTGGGTCACCCAAAGTACCATTACTGGTTTTCAGAGCACTATTGGGCACGGTGAGCCGTGTTCTTGAGAGCCAGAGGAGCAGGAAAGAATAGACAGCTTTATTGCCAATCAGTTACATGTTCAGAAACTCCTCTTCTGCCTCTCCACCTGCTTTCTTTTATACCCTCTAGCTCTCAGTGCCAAGTGTGGGTCTAAAGAAATACAGCCAAGTTAAAGCTTGGGAGGGTCTTTTCAGATCTTTGTGCTCACACCTGCACTTTCATCACCAGTCAAGGTATTCTTATGCATGACTGCAAACACCCTGAGGTCCTCAGCAGTAGTCAATGATCACTGTCACAATTCTATGGAAAACAGGCCCTGATTACAAGCACAATGGAGTTTGTAAGTTCCAACACCAGTCCTGCTTTTACCCATTCTTATTCAATGCTGTTAAACATCAACCTGATAAGTTGACCCAGTACTAACCCCCCTTGGTATTTTCTCATTTTCTCAGACTAAGCCTCAACAAAGCTTCAGCAAGGTGCTAACAATAATCTACAAATTTATATAGATGCATAGATAACTGGAGCTTATACAAAGAGAAACATCCATCCTCTTGTAGAAAAGAGAAGAATTCTCTTATACAGACTTTCACCTCTGGACAGCATATAGACTCAGGGGTCTGAGTGCAGGAAGACTGAGTAAGCGTCTCCTGATTAGTAACACCAGGACCATCTGTGCTGCTGAGACTCAGCCCTATAGAAGAAGGAAACAGCACACCCTTAAGTGCAGAGGAAGTGGGGCAGGGACACTGCTGATTAGCACTTCCTGGAGATGGAGCTCTTGTTTTGGGCTTCCAAGTCAAAACTTGGGGAGAGGGGAGAGCTCAAGTGAAGCTAGAAGTACCATACCTCAGCCCATAAATAGCAGTGCTAACACTAATACCTCTCATTAAAAAAAAATGAACCTGCAAAGAAGAAAGTGTCCTGCCATAGATACTTACTATGGGAATAGGAAAAACTAAGTTTCATCTTCAAAGGAGGAGATTGAAGAAAAAAACCCTTCTACCCCAAAGAATATGAAATGCTTCTTTACCCAAAGAGAATTTATAGAACTCAAAAAGAATTTAAAAAGCAAATGAGAGACTTTGAGAATAAATTAAAAAAATAAAAATAAAAGCCATCCAAGAAAAAACAATATTAGAAAAAAAAACTAACCATGTCAAAAAGGAGATACAAAGTCTTTAAGACAAGGATAATGCTGAAAATTATAATTGGGAAAGGGAAAGCCAGTGAAATTATGAAAGAACAACAAATAACAAAGCAGAATCTGAAGGAAAAATAGAACAGAATGTGACTCACCCTATAAGAAAACCAACAGATTCTGAATTAAGGAAAAATAGAACAGAATGTAAAACATTTTAGAAGCAAAACAACAGATTAGGAGAACAGATCAAGAAAAGAAATTATAAGAATAATTGGACTGCCTAAAAATTGTGACCAAAAAAAGAACCTTTGCATAATAATGTAAGAAATAATTCAAGAAAATAGTTCTGAAGAAATGCAAATTAAGACAACTGAGATACCACAATACACCTGTCAGATTGGCTTAAATGAAAGGAAAAGATAATGACGAATGTTGGAGGGGATGTGGGAAAGCTGGGACACTGATACATTGTTGGTGGAACTATGAACAGATCCAGCCATTCTGGAGAGCAATTTGAAACTATACTCAAAAAGTAATCCAACTGTGCATACCCTTTGACCCAGCAGTGTTTCTATTGGGCTTATATCCCAAAGAAATCATGAAGGAAGGAAAGGGACTCACATGTGCAAGAATGTTTGTGGCAGCCCTTTTTGTAGTGGCTAGAAACTGGACACTGAATGGATGCCCATCAATTGGAGAATGGCTGAATACATTATGGTATATGAATGTCATGGAATATTATTGCTCTGTAAGAAACGACCAGCAGGATGATTTCAGAGAGGCCTGGAGAGACTTGCATGAACTGATGCTGAGTGAAATGAGCAGAACCAGGAGATCATTATACACAGCAACAACAAGACTATATGAAGATCCATTCTGAAGGATGTGGGTCTCTTCAACAATGAAATGTTTCAAACCAGTTTTAATTGTTCAGTGATGAAGAAAGCCATATATATCCAGAGAAAGTGATATGAATGTGGATCACAACATAACATTTTCATGCTCCCTATTGATGTTTGCTTGCATTATGTTTCCCTTCTCAGATTTTTTTCTAGTAGATCTGATTTTTCTTTCACAGCAAGATAACTGTAAAAATATGTATACACATATAACATTTGTCAAGTATTTTAACATAATTAACATGTAGTAGACTTCCTGCCATCCAGAGGAGGAGTGGGTTGGTGGGTGAATTTGTAATAGAAAGCTTTGTAAGGGTCAATGTTGAAAAATTACCCATACATATGTTTTGCAAATAAAAAGCTTTAATAAAAAAAGAAAGAAAATAGTTCTGGAGTGATAGAACATGAGGGGAAAGTAGAAATAGAAAAATCCTCACTTTAGATACTTTGTGAAAAACATATAGGAATGTTAATACAAAATATCAAAATACCTAGATCAAAGAAAAAATATTGCATGAAACAAGAAAAAAATCATAACAATGGAGCTGCAATTAGAATTGTACATACTTAGCAGCAATCACAATAAAAGAGTGGAGGTGCTGGCTTTATATCTACTGACAAATAAAAGAACTAGGCCAACAATATTATCTATAATATTAAATGAGAAAAAAATGGACATTCAATGACCTTGTAGATTTTCAGGACTTTTTTTTTTCAACAAACTCAAATTAATAGAAAATTTAACATATGAAAAACAATATCAAAGATCAATTTTAAGGACTTCAACATGGGACAAATAATTTATTTTTTTAATATGGGAAATGTATACCATATGTTTGAGGTTGATATAACAATAGGGTAGCTCAAAAGAAAGATTGGGGCAGTTAAGGTAAAAATAATAGTTTTGCTATACAAATGAATTGCAGAGAAT
Organism: Myrmecobius fasciatus; assembly: GCA_023553655.1. Taxonomy (NCBI): domain Eukaryota; kingdom Metazoa; phylum Chordata; class Mammalia; order Dasyuromorphia; family Myrmecobiidae; genus Myrmecobius; species Myrmecobius fasciatus. The sequence goes on from JAJPUD010030119.1 coordinate 4,458, forward strand.
GAATAAACCCAGAGGCATTAGAAAGAGGAGGAATGCTTGTATTTCTGAAAACCTATTCATATCATGAATGGAGTAAATAGAAAACCCTATATATAATTAAGGATATAGCATCCTCCAAAATCTATAAAGAAATAAAAGGAAAGAATGGGCAGATGGGGAAGAAATCCATGAGGGAAGAATATAAAGGAGGGATCCATGGGGGATGGAGGTTAAAAAAAGAAGAATTTTCTTCAAAGAAAAACACATAATTACAGAAATCCAGAATTTCAGACCTGTATTTCAGTTAAATGTTTTAATATTGAACCATCTGACTTCAGTATCTCAGAGGAGAAAAAGTCATGGATTAGTACACTTCTGTGCTCTAGCTAATCAAGGATTTAAACCCTGAATATTTCTGCATTTTAACATTTTGTTTTGCTTTTATTAATATGGACAAAACATTTTTCATGTGAGACACAAATTTATTTTCAGTTATTTTGTAGATTAAGAAGAAAAGAAATCAATACATGCATTAATACTGTCTCTTGGAGGCAAACTAAAGCAACCAAAAATATATTTAATATTTTCAAGAATAATTCTACTTTCCATCTTGACTTTTATATTACATATAAAAACACAATTCATGAATTTAAATAAAACTTATGCTTAATAATACATGAAACAAATTCTTGAAATCCACCTTTTTCAAATTTTGATAACATTAAATTTAATACTCCTAAACTGAGTTCATTAAAGCAGTAGACTGTCTTTTTGTCATTGCTATAACTCAAAACTGAAGGGTATTTTTTCATGGGTTGCCACAAAAGATATTGAACTTTCTTTTTCCAAGATGTATGTTGGATTGGAACCAATCACACTTTAACTTAAATACTTTTCTATTTATTCATAGAAGCAGACTGGATTTATTTGTAAGTGAAACAATTTAATTTGATGAATTCATTTAGATAGAAGTAATTGCATGGTAGAATGGATAGAGTGTAGAACTTAGATTCAGAAATATTTAAGTTCAAAACTGACTTTTGACACACAGTTGCTTTATGAAAGTGGACAAATCATTTAACTTTTGCTCCAGTTTACTTGTTTATAAATTAATTGGGGATAATACTAGCATCTGGGCACTGAGGTGGCAAATTGGTTTGAGCACCAGACCTAGAGGCAGGAAGACTCATCTTCCTGAGTTCAAATCTATTCTCAGCTATACAATTTTAGGGAAGTCACTTAATCTTGTTTGCCTTAGTTTTCTCATCTGTAAAATAAGCTGGAGAAAGAAATGACAATTTATTCCAAAATCACTGTGAAGGAAACCCCAAATGGGGTCATGAAAACATAAAAACAACAAACACAATAGCATGTATTTCTCAAAGTTTTGAGGATAAAATGAGAAAATTCTTAACACAGTGCCCAACACCCAGTAAGCCCTTAATAACGTATGTTTTCTCTTGTCTACTTCAATATTCTCATCTTCTCATTTGTTAAATGTTTAGATAATTCCCATAAAGATTTTATAGAGAGAAAAAAGAAGTCATGTATGTGTCAATAATACATATATTCAATCAGTTGCCAAATTCTTATTTCTAACTAGTCATTCACTCTTTCTCCTTAGTCACATAATTACAGTCATAATTTCTGCTTTCATCATATCTCCTATTTTCTGATACAATTCTCTCTCACATTGCAATTCATTTTACATATTTTTATGTTAATTTTTATTAAGTATGGATCTGATCACATTATACCTCGATTCAGTATACTTTAGCACCTTCATTTTACCTTTAAGATAAAATATAAATTCTTCTGCTTATCTTTTAAACATTTTTTCATCCTGACCTCAGTTTAACTTTCCAGTCTCATTTTTCTCTGTTCTCTCAGTTATGCTGAAAAATTATCCATTAATGTTTCCCAATTTGTGATTCCCTTAGCATGCATTTCTTCTTCATGGCTGATGACATAGGCTCTTCCTGCCTTTGTCATCTTGAGTGCAATTTCCTCATCATTCTATTTTTATTGTTCAGTCATGTCTGGTTCTTCACAATCCCATTTGAGGTGTTCTTAGCAGGATAGTGGAGTAGTTTGTCATTTCTTTTTTGGGCTCTTTTTACAGATGAGAACATTGAGACAAAAAGAGTTAAGTGACTTGGCCAGAGTTACAGAGCTAGTTAGTGTCTGAGATCACATTTGAACTCAGGAAGATTAGTCTTCCTGATTGCAGATCAGGTGCTCTAAACCACTTCACTATCTAGTTGCCCTCCCTCCCCCAGACAAAAACAAAACTGAGCATTAGAATTCAAATGTGCTGTGTCCATAGCCATTGATCTGAAAACAATTGAGTATTGAAATGCCAAGAGACAAGGACTAAACAATTAAATTGATGTTTATAAATAAGATAAAAATAGGCAAATCATTTAACCTCTTCCTAAATTTACTCTACTATAAAGGGATATGTTAATAGCACTACTTCAAAGGGTTGTTGGTGAGAATTAAATGAAATAATAATTATAAATCACTTAGCACAATGCCTAGAACATAAAAAAGAATTTAATACTTACTCTCTCTCACCTACTCCTGTTTACCTTGACCATTTTTTGCTATGCTCAGCATCTACCTGTTTCTACCTCTATTTCTTTAAAAAAAGAAGAAAAAAACCAGACACACACACACACCTATACACACACACATACACACACATACATACATATATACAAGACTTTGGGGTAGTCTGTATTTTTCTTTTTTCTTTTTGATTCTTCTTTCCCTTCATATCCAATGATCACTTTGGCCAAATAAGTCATTACTTGCCAGATAACTTTGTGGTGAGGTACCTTAACTATACTTATCTTCAGAAAGCAGATATAATTTTATTCTAGAACTTTGTTCAAACAATTAAAGAATTAAAATTTATGTATACTCTGCTTTCTACGCTTAAAACCAGGTCGATTTCCCACTATTGGAGAATTCTTCTAAAATATAATTTTGGTCAGTGATAAGAAATATTTAAGAAAGGTCTCTGTCCTACTAAAGAAACAATTAAATGTCTAATATGCTTTTATCATTATTATTATTAACAATAGTAACCCAAATACAGGTTTAGCTGTATGTAGCTTTCTTTGAAAGCAAAGACTACAATAATTGTGATTGTCATCATAAAACTCCTCTAACAATAATAATAATAATTATTATAGGCATGCCTACTGCATAAATCAGAGGTTCTGAGAAATCCACAGGGGAAAGCTTATAATTAAGCTACTTCTAAGAGCCTGACCAATTTTAAACTACTTTAAAAATATAATTGTTTAATAAAAGGATGCTAAATATGAACTCTTTCCTCTTTTTCAGGACATCCAAATATAGAAAACATAAGTAGCATTGTTCCTTTAGATCAAAGGTGAAGATCATTGCAGACAATGATCTTCAATATAACTGAAGAGACTGATGTATGACCTTTACTTTTCAAGCCAAGTGCATTTATAATCTGCCCCAAGTCAACATCCATATTCAGAAGAGTCATCTGTGGTTATCCTTGACCCTGTCCCTGAGTTGTACTTTTTTTTATTCAAAGTAGGCTATTCAATCACTGCAGGTTGAGGCAATACATTTTTCCAGTTGCTGTCCAAAAATTTCCAGGTTCAACCAGTATTTGAATTTTTCACCCAGATAGTAAGAACCTTTTCTCTTGCCCCCACTCCTACCCTAGTGTTTGCCTTCCTTTGCTTTGCTAGTGCAGACTTTAGCAAGCTAGGAACCCATGGTGTTAGACCTTCATTCAATGTTGTTAGGCAGTATACAAACTGAGAATGTTACTCCCCAAACACTCATTAATCATCCAAAGCCTTTTTTATAGCATTGGAAATATTACAACAATAAGCAATTCTATTGAATTATGAAACCCTCCCCCCCCAACCAACCTTCTTTGTTTTTCATTAAAAAAGAATTGTAATTGGGGGAGGAGGTAACTTGGACATGGGGGAGAGGGAAGACAAAGATAAACCACATACAAGTTTCACCTCACTAACCATCTAATTGGTATCACCCCTGGAGTAAAATGTTGCAACACCCCACAACCATTTTTGACAAGAATTGAAAAATTCCATATCCTATTGGAATTATGGGGATAATTTAAGGAAGCAAAATGCAATTATCCAATTAGGAATTTACCCAGAACAGCAAGGTTAATCCCCCTTAGTTCTTTGAAAAGAGCCCATGGGATCTTTAATGACAACAAGGGGTCAAGACCTGTGTTTTACAACTCTGGCCAAAAATTATTCAGACTTGTCTCTTGCTTATTCAGGGGAATAAAAAAAAATAGACTGAGACTGAAGCTGAAAGACTCTAAATTTGAAGGAAAATCTTCCCGTGTATTGAATATTTTTCAAGATAGCCAATTTTATCTTATTCTATACTACAAATCAAAAAGATCACAACTTAGATTTTTTTTCTTCTCTAAGAGAGGTAAGAACTTAGATTAACTCTGATCATGGATGGTATGGTGCACTTCTATACATGAGAAAGAGGAACATGACATCAAATGCTGACTCAGAGGTTTGGAATGTTGGACAGATCTCTGGCTTATCTCCAGATTTTCTGGTAAACTCTGCCAGCTTGGCAAACTAGGGAATTTGCTATGTTAATTTTTCAAGTAAGGAATAGTCCAAGGAGAGATTGTTTCTACATTTAAACTATCCATAAATGATGACAAGGGCTTTGGTAGCAAACTGTCTGGCTTATGAAAAAAAGGGTCTCTATTAAATAGGGACTACAGGATATATTTGTATGATATTCTTGTATCCTATCACATACTGTGGAATCCTAATGCCATAACTTTGGATAAATTAAGTAATGGATTACAGCTAGCTTTCAGTCTGGGTGGTATATGCTATAGGACTATGGCAGTAAGAAGTTCAAGAGAATTTCTGCTCAATACAGTGTAAAGTTATATTTATTTGAGAAGGTAGTGGATTTTTGTTAGGTTTCTATGTAATATATGATCACCAGGCAAAACTATTTAGATTTCAAACCTAAGCAGAAACATACATATGCACACACACACACACACACACACACACACACACACACACACACTCCTTGATATCCAAACATTATCTCTGATGAATTTGCTGCAAAATGAAGACTATTGTGTTAATTTTGAACTCAAAAGATCTAAAGTTTTTAGCTGTTCTCAATTCAGCTTCTGATTGTGAGACAACAGGAAAAATAGCTTTAAAATACAGTCTAATGTAGGACTGTTTATTTGCTTAAATGTCCCATCTTTGAGATTCAGAGAAATGATCTAATCTAATTGGTCTAATCAAAAATCCAACTAAGGTATCAAAATGGAATCTATATTGTTTTTGTTTATTATTTGTCATTATAAATGAGTAGAATTCTGTGAATGCATATTAATGTTTCATAACTTAGTCTTTAATAATTAATCATTACTACTTATATAACCTATTAACAAAAAGAAATAAATCAAACAACTGCAACAATTCCCAAAATTAAATATTTTTAAGGCATGAAGCATAAAATAGGTAGAAGCAATCTACATTTTGTTCTGCTGTTAAAGAGATATTGTTGACTTGAATTTTTCTATTCTCAAAGAAGGCAAAATCATTTTTACTACAATAAATTGAAAAAATCTAAACAAGGCTGTTGTTTTCTGAAAAAAGACAATTTTAGAACTATACACAATAGAAGGCAGGTTGCAGCAGTTGCACATTATTGCATATCTCAGAGTTAAATTGTTGTTGATAATAAAAGACTGATAATAAAAAATAATTCATTTCTTAAAATCCACAGATATTTTACTGTAGAATAAATAGCAGCACTTGGCCAATGTGCTCTCTTTTAGAAACTGACTCTCTTCACTGAAAATGTTTTGTTTGCCTGAAAAACATATTGAAGTCATGGGAGGGATAAGGATAAAGACTATACCCGTGGTTTCATTGGAATAGGAAACTCCTAAATGAAGAAATTCCAATGAAGGACTTTTCATCTTAGAGAGTTGACCAGGGCACTAGAAAATTAAGGCACTGACATCAGTCATAGAGAGCCTTTTGTGTACGGGTAAAAATTGAACCCAAGTCTTTCCTGATGCTATGTATACTACATTTAAATGCCTCTTGAATGAGGAAACAGCTTTCTAACTATCCTAATCATTCTTCTCTTCAGGCTGTCACAAAATTCTTATTGCCATTTTAAACCATCAAATTAAGACTGTGGCAATACCCTATAGTTGAAAGAAATAATGTGTCTCCTCCTTACCTTTCTCTTCCCTTTTTTTAATTTAAAAAATGTTAACTATAACTGTTACTTAATGTGTCTGTCTCTTATATGCTTCTTGATAATCTTTAATGTTTTCATAGGAGTGTCATGACTGGCAGCAATGAACACATATCATCATGCTGGACCTAGAATGAGGAAGACACATTACATCTTGTTTTTGACACTAGCTATGTGGCCACAAGAAAATCTCTCAATCTCTTATTTCTAAAACTGTTAACAATAGTATCTGTTATAGTTATCTCACAGGATATACTAATGTCTGAACAAAATATCTTTTATTTATTTTTATTTTTTTTTACTTTTATTAAATGTTTTTATTTACAGAACATATGAGTAATTTTTCTACATTGTCCTTTGTAAAATTTTTTGTTCCAAATTTTTCTCTCCTTCTCACCACTCCCTCCCCTAGATGGAAAGTAGTTTAATACATATTAAATGTATTAAAATATATGATAAATCCAATATGCATATACATATCTATACAGTTATCTTGCAACACAAGAAAAATAGGATCTAGAAAGAGAAAAAGAAAACAACCTAAGAAGGAAAACAAAATGCAAGAAAACATTCATAGAAAGCATTAAAATGCTATTTTGTGGTCCACACTCAGTTCCCACAGGCCTCTCTCTGGGTATATATGTCTTTTTTCATCACTGAACAATAGGAACTGCTTTGAATCACCTCATTGTTGAAGAGAACCATGTCCATCAAAACTGATCATTTTATAGTCTTGTTTCTGTGTATAATAATCTCCTGGTTCTTCTCATTTCACTTAGCATTAGTTCATGTAGGTCTCTCCAGTCCTCTCGGAAATCATCTTGTTGGTCGCTTCTTACAGAACAATAATATTCCATAACATTCACATATAATTTATTTAGCCACTCTCCAATTGATGGGCATCCTTTCAGTTTCCAGTTTCTAGCCACTACAAAAAGGGCTGCTACAAACATTTTTTGCACATGTGGATGCCTTTCCCTCCTTTTAAGATCTCTTTGGGATAAAGGCCCAATAGAAACACTGCTGGGTCAAAGGGTATGCACAGTTTGATCACTTTTTGAGCATAGTTCCAGATTGCTCTCCAGAATGGTTGGATCCATTCACAGTTCCACCAATAATATATCAGTGTCCCAGCTTTCCCACATCCTCTCCAACATTCATCATTATCTTTTCCTGTCATCTTAGCCAATCTGACAGGTGTATAGTGGTATCTCAAAGTTGTCTTAATTTGCATTTCTCTGAACAATAGTGATTTGAAACACCTTTTCATATGACTAGAAATAGTTTCAATTTCTTCATCCGAAAATTGTCTTGAACAAAATATCTTTTTTAAGTGTCATTACCAAAATTGAATCTAGTAAGTAAAATAAGATGAATTATATTTACATTCATTTACATGCATACAATATTTCCAAATATTATTTTATGAACCTTTCATGTCAATTATATTTTCTTCCATTATAGGTTTAACTATTCCCTCTGTAATCCAAACCCTGAAGGTTAATCTGGAATGGATATGAAATCAGGCCAGAGTAGCAGCTCTGCTAATTATGATCTGAAGTTTTCTATCTGAAACTACTACAAAGCAGTGATGTGGCTATTCCTTGTTTGCCTTTGTCAGTCATTAATGTAGATGAAACTAAGTAAGCATGAGTGAGAAACAAAATGTTTTGGAGAATTGAGAAAGTATTAGTATTAGCCACACCCAGCACTACCACTGACACCAAAGATGAAAAAGAAGTAAGATCATGTTGCATAGCTAGATGGAGCAGAATTATATGAGAGCTAATGGTGTACTCAAAATGTTTGTGGAGGTGATTTCATACAATGGGAAAGATTGATAAAGAGCTAGATCTTACCAATCCCACATCATACTGGGCACCCAGATCTTGATGTCATTCCATAGCAATGATGGGGAAATAATACAGTGGAACATTATCCTTCAAAGTTCCTGACATCAAGTATTCCCAGCATTCTGGGAGTCCTTTCTAAAATCCCATATGTCATCTGTATTGACAAAAGACTTTTTGGATCAAGAGGTAAATCCACCATCATTATGTGCTAACAAAGCTTCTTCAAGTTACTTTCTTGAATACTATATTGTGTATCAGAACCATACCTTTACCACCTGAAACTTCGCACACTCCAGAAAATGGTAGCTTTATTAATTCATTATGAAAAAGATCATTAAGACTTTTGGTTATATCTTAGACAAACAAGGGGGTAAAATTCCTAAAAAAGAATTTTGTTGAATTAGTTCAAGGCCAGGGAAGCATTAGAAACAGAGACACTAGTAATGTGCTATTGGTGAAGCTGTGAGGTGAAACACCTTTCCTGGAAAGCAATTTGAAATTATGCAAAGAGAATGACCAAATGTCTATATTTTTGACTTAGAGAGTTCATGCTATATATACACCTTAAGAAAGTTAATGCCATAAAAGAAAAGTCTCACATATAACTAAAATTTTATAACAGTATTTTTTGTTGTAGCAAAGAACTACGAATGAAGTAGATGCCCATATAATGAGATATGGCTAAACAAATTGTGATATATGAATGTAATGTTACATTTCTCAATTGTGGAAAACTACAAATAAGCTGATGGAAGAAAAGCATTTAAGTAAGCACACAAATAGGAGAGCAAGATAAACAAT
>JAJPUD010030120.1:0-13387 GCA_023553655.1 Myrmecobius fasciatus
TCAAAGAACTACAGTGGGGGCATTTTAAGATCTGGGGTATGGGTGTGGGTGTGTGTGTGTGTGAGGGGGCCTTCAGTCACCTCTTCTCCTTTCCCCTTCTAGTTGCTTTCCTTTGCCCTGAGGAAGACCTGTTCTTCTCATCCTGGGGACAGATGTCTTTGCCACTTGCTTCCACCCCCACCCTTTTGAGGAGTCCTTAGCAACAATTCTGGAAGTTAAGTGCGCTGGACAATTAGGGTCAGCTTTTGTCAGATGATTGGGTTGCAAGGCTGGGGTTGGACACACTGTACTCCCCTCCTGTGTGAATGTCTGGGGTCAGTGGCTGTGTCCCTTGTGACTCCAGGGATCGATGAGGCAGGAGCCAGTAACTTAAGACAAGCCCGTTTGCAAGAGCAGATGTGACCCTGTGAGTTAGACCTAAAAGAGGAGTGTGGGGGTGGTAAGGAGGGAGAGGAGACCCTGGTCAGAGATGGAGATCAGAGCCTAAAATGCCAGGACTGTAATCAGCTGGGGTAGACCTTAACTATGAGATGAGGGGGTTGGACTTAAGAGATAAGCTAATACCCTTTCCAGCTCTAATATTCTGTGATTCATTTTGAATAGTACCATCGAGTTGAGTATTTAGTAACTGGGTCCTCTGCATAGTAGGGAGGAAAGGAGAAGGGCTTGGTAAAGGAGGAGGAGGAGGAGGAGGAAGAGATGGCATGTAATAGTGCCACCATCAGCATTTTTATGTGGATACCTGCCTGGGGCCACTGCCCAAGCTTCTTGAAGTGGGGCCCCAGGAGGGTTTTGTGTGTGGTCTTGGTTTTTGTGTCTTTGTGTTTGTAAGAAGCTGAGCCTCTTTCCTCCTCCCTTGACCTCCACCTCTTGCCCCCCACTAGAATAAGAGCTGGTGCTTCTGGGGAACTGTTGGGTGGTCCAAGTGAAGCAACCTGAGAGAGAACCTCATAATCCAGTAGCCTCCCAAACCCTTTCCAGTGGGGCATTGACATCCCTACTCTTGCCCAATCTGCAGCATCCTAGGGTAAAGGCATTCTCTATCATGGGAAAAAAAAAGTCTTGAGTTAACAGCCATGCTTGAAGGGGTTATGTTCAGGCTATTGGTGGGAATCTCCCTCCCCTGAAAGAAATACTTTGAGGTCCTAATCTCCAGCTGATGTGTACAGCTATCTCTCATTCATGTCTCACAGTGGCTTTATGAGAAAAATGAGAAAGGTGAATGGGGCTGGCACTTACCAGACATGAGGGGGGCAAGAAGAGGTGCCATTGGCCTGAGAGCAATAGAGAGAGTTTGAGGAGAAGAAGGGAATGTTTTGTTGACTTATTTAAATTTTGAATTACTTCGGGTCTTTAATTGGAAAAAATTCAAGGTAGGTGGAATGATATTAGTGAGACAGTGCTGTTTGGAAGTCAGAGCCTTAGACTCAGCAGGAGGATGGAGCTCTGCTTTTAGCTCTGCCCTTGCCTTTATGACCTAGGCAAGTCCCATCCCTCTGGGCCTCCTTCTTCTGTAAAGATTTGTAAAATGAAAGGAGTTGGTCTAAAAGATTTCTAGTCCTCTTTCATTTCAAACGGTCTGTGTTCTAAACTCCCTTCTGGCATAGCATTCTCATTTCTTATCTCTCTAATCCATGCACTGAGTAATGCAGTTTTGCTGCAAAATAGGAAAAAAAAAACCTGCTTCCAACTTCCCTATTTGTCCTTTTTTTTTTCTTTAAAAGTTGTCTTCACATCTGAAAATGTGATTTCCAGGGTTTTCTGCCATGCTCCTATAGATATCACAAGGCCAGCTAATTGTTCTTCAATGTCTTCCTATCACCAGGAGACACAGACCTATGCAGGCCACAGAGTGACCTAGTGGGAACCCCCGCCCCTCCCCCTGAAATCAAAGCCATGTTTTTGGGAGCACATCCAGGGGACAACACTGTCCTGCCCTCTTAACTGGGGGTTTCAGTTCTGCCCTCTTTCTCCTCCTCCCCTGACCAGGACCCCACTGAGTAAAAGTCTGGAATTTAATAAAACCCCTTATCCAAGTAACTCAGGACACCTCTGATGGTTAAAATTGGAAGAATTTTAAAAATTTAAGCAAAGAGCAGAAACCGTGACAAGTAAATTGCTTTTTTGCACTTGGCTGAACGTTGACAATGACACCGGCCCGGGTCTTTCACTCCCTGCTTCTCCGGCACCTGCCTGACATTGTTCCCTGTCCCGTTCCAGCAATGGGGGCTTAGCCCTAGACAGAGAGAGGCTGGAAAATGCGGAAAGCAAAGTGGGAGGGAGGCTTCAGTTCTTGAAGCTGGGGGGTGGTGTGGAAAGGGGGTGCTGCTATGTAGGGAGACGCTTCTCTGTCTAGATTTCTGAGGATTTGTTTCTCTCCTGTGTGCTTTCCCTGGCTTGTTTCCTTCCTCACCACCTGGTACTTGGAAGGTTAGAATGTTTCCTCCATCCTTCAACTCCCTCTTCCCCTCCCCCTCACCCCCCACTCCTTTTCTGATCTGCTTCCTCATTGAAGCCCAGGACCCTCCTCCTTAAGCAGGGCTAGGATATGGGGGCCAGTCAGGAGACAATACCCTCCTGTTCAATGATTGGAAACCAGAGCTCACTGGGTGGTCAAAGGGTGAAGATTTCTTGGGGTGTCCCTGTGATTTCTCTCCACACCTTCCCCCATGAGCAGCTTATTCTATTTGTGCAATGCTTTTAACTTTCCAAAGTGTGTTCACACATCTCTAATCTCACTTTATCTTCACAACAACCTGCTGAGGGAACTAGGGCATGTATAATTACCTCCATTTTACAGAAGAGGAAATGGAATCACAGAGAGAAGTTCAGTGACTTGCCTAAAATTACACAGAGCTGTATCCAAGAAGCAGCTTGATTTTCTGACTCTAGTGTAGTACTCTCTGTGAGTGATTGAAACAGAGCCTCGGTGGATGGGTGTATTCCTGTAAGAATGGAATAAACGAGACACAAATAGACATACTTCCTTTGGTCCTGGAGTGAAAGATTCTACTGACATCTTAGGTAGGCAAGTGGATAAGAAACTAAGATTCTGACCTGTCTCTTAGAGCTCATGGAAACTTCTTTGTAGAAATGGTGTCAAATGTGTCTGTCTGGTTGCAGCATTCCCTTGCTCCCACTTGGAGTCTGGGTTTTGGATCTATTTAGATCCTTTAGACTTTATAAATCCAAAGAGATCTAAAATTTTGATCTATTTAGATCCGTTAGACTTCTCAACCTATAATCTTTTTTTTCTGCATCTCTGAGCAGGGTTGGTGCCCCTAGCTAATCCAACCTTTCTCACTTTACTCAAGAGGAGATGAAAGCTGAGAGAAAGATTAAATGATTTGTCCAAAGTCACACAAATGGTAAAGTCTTAGGGAGTTGTACCCACAGAATCAAAGTGTGATAAGTGGAATGAGCATACAAAAGACCTATGTTCAAATTCTGTTTTTTGCTACTTTGTGCAAATCTTAACCTTAGAGAACATAATCTTGTTTTCCTCCTTTGTAAAATTAGGAGATTTAATTAGAGCAGGGGTGTCCGTCTTTTGATTTAGGAAACCACAAATTAACATTACCTATGTTGTATTTCAATTTACTTTGTTAAACATTTTCCAATTACATTTTCTCCCCTGAGGCAACTAGGGTCAAGTGACTTGCCCAGGGTCACACAGTTAGGGAATGTTAAGTGTCTGAGACCAGATTTGAACTCAGGTCCTCCTGACTTCAGGGCTGGTGCTATATCCATTGCACTACCTAGCTGCCCCTGCCCAATTTAATCTGATTCAGGCACCACTGGGACTAACTCAACTGTAAATTTGAGATTAGATAAAGTCCCTTCTGGATTGAAATCCAAAAATCTTATGATATAAGAATCAAAGATTCTTGCCTTTGGAAGCATCTTCCAAGACCATGTAGCTCATCTTATACCTGAACAGTTGTCCCTTCTACAACATTCCTTGTGCTAATACCTCAGAGGGAGGATAGAGGTGGACTTTAGACATTCTTGGGGTTAGAATCATAGATGCTGAGATAAGAAAGCAAACTTTTTTAATTTTCTTGGGTTTAGCACAGTCAGTCCGATTCTGCCTCAGTGATTGTCCATTGGAGCAGTCTTCGATGAGGTAGCTGTTGAGCAGGAACCTGGGTTTCCTACCTGGGTTAGCTGGGAGGAACCATGAGATTATATTTTCTTCTTTATAGTGTGATTTTTTTTTGGGGGGGGGATTTAGGTTTGATTCAGAAGTCTATGAGAAAAAAGTCATGGGAGATTTATCTCAGGGTAGCAGCAGAGACTGATGAGTAACACGATAGCTGGGGATTTACTTCACTTCAGGAGATACTTCTTAAATTCCTTCTATGTGCATGGTCTTGTAATTGACAGGTAATATAGGGTTGAAGAGTGATATAGTATCGGCCTTCTAGCAGTTCAATAATGTGAGTTACTAATGTTCTTCCTATTAGTATTAGTAATGGAACAGTTCACAAGTATGCTGAATAATAGTGATAGGGAGCAAATAAACAAGAACCCCATCGTGTTCTAGAATACTTTGAAGAGGGAGATTTTGTACTCATTTGGAGAGGGAGATCCTGGGAGGCTTCAAAAATTAAGTAGATTTTATTCCTGATTTTATTCAGGGATGAGGAGAGAATATAACCAGACAAAGGGGGCAACTTGGGTGGCTGAGAGAGTTTGTGAAACGGTAGCAATAGGTGCTTATCTGAACCTATTCTAAACCAGCTCTGAGGATCTGCAAGTAATGCTATCAGTTCAATTTAAGAAGCCTTTATTAAATGCCCATTTTGTGTAAGACTGTCTACTACCTGGGGTATTTGTTTCTTAGCATGTGCCTTACATCAGCGAGATAGGTATGGAGGGCAGGGTGGTTGGGAAAGGGTAGAGGAAGAAGGAGAAAAGGGAATGAATATTTATATGGAGTCAGGTATGTACTAGGCACTGTTAAAGCACTTTTTTTTTTTTTAACAAACATTTCATTTGATCTTCATAACAGCCCTAAGGGGGTAGATAATATTTTATTGTTGAGGAAACTGAGACATACAGGTTAAATGACTTGCCCAGGGTCACACAGTTATTAGATGTCTGACGTTGGATTTGAACTCGGGCCTTCCTGACTTCAGACCCAGCAGTCTATCCCATTGAACCACTTGGTCACAGGAGTCAAGGATTACAGATGATGCAGTTCTTCATTTTGTTGCCCTGGAATATTCCACTTCACCTTTAGCACCACCTTTTGTGGCAATGGATGTGATGGTCCCTTCTGAACCAAATGTGTCCCCCAGAGTAGTTGTCCTTTATGAGGTCCTCTGATTCCTTAGGATAAGTCATTGCAGGAAATATCACTTATTTTCCTATAGGTGAGGATCAAAGCATTGGCAATTTAGAACTAAAAGGGATCTCCTAGGCCAATTGAATCCACCTCCCCCAATCCCTCCCACCACCTCCCTTTTACATAAAAGGCCCCAAGTTACACAGCTCATAAGTTTCGAGGAGGAATTTCAACCCAGTCACTGACTCCCTAGTTATCGTTCTTTAAAGCAGTGTTGGGAAGAGTGCTAAGGAACTCAGATGAATAGTGGGCAAGAAAACTTTGTTGTGGTATGATTGTTGGAATCTTTGCCTTTGTTGAATCAAAAGAATGGAAGTAGTTGGAACTATCGCAGAGACACAAGAGTATTGTGTAATATGTAACATGATGCATATTATGTATAAAACTAGTGATGTAATATATAACAGATATCTGTAGCCCTTATTTATTTATGTTATAAATGCTTTTGAATGATTAATATTATTAAATAGTATTAAACTATTACATTGTGTATATAGTGGTAATTATGTTATATAAATATATATAACATATATACACATATAAATGTGTATATGTATATATATACATACATATGCATACACACACATTGTTTCCTCCATGACTGACTACCTCCATTCATATACCTCTTTATCTAGATAAAGATATACCTATTTCTCTCTATCCATATGGAGGCAGCTAGGAGGCTTAGCGTCTTCAGGAAATTTGTTGAGTTGTTTAATGATGTCAGACATTTTGTGACCACATTTGGGGTTTTCTTGGCAAAAATACTGGAGTGATTTGCCATTCTTCAGCTCATTTTATAGATGAGGAAACTGAAGCAAACAAGAGTGGCTTGCCCAGGGACTCCAGGGTAGAAGCTGTCTATTGCTACCATCTAGCTCCCTCAAGGAGGCCTGAGATCAAACTTGGCCTCAGTCACTCACTGGGTGGGTAATCCTGGGCAAGTCAGTAACCTCATTTGCCTTAATCCACTGGAGAAGGTGATACAAACTCCTCCAGTGTCTCTGCCAAGAAAACCCTGGGGGTAGGATGGTCCATGGGTTGGTGAAAGTCAGCTCCATATAGCCTTAGTGTCTCTATCTAGGCTTGTCCTCCTGTAGTGTGGAGGGGAGAGGAGAGGGACCAGATTAGTGAATGGAACAGGAAGTGTGGAGCATCTTTCCTTAGCAGCATATAAAAACAGGCATTGCTTTCTGAGTGGAAAGCTGTCCCGCCTGGAGGTAGAGGATTGATTGAGGCTTTGCCCTGAGAATTCAGTTCAGCCAACATTAAGTACTTGCAGTAGAGCCTGAGCAAAGGTATTGGAAATATACACACACATAATAATAAGTCCCTGTCCTCAAGGAGCTTATCTTCTTCTGGAGGAAGCAACTTATATACAATATATATGAAGCAAATACAAAATAATTTGGAGGAGTAAGAGGAGAGCTGTGGTCCTGAGGTTTGACCAAACCACAGAAGCCCAATCCAATGAGTGCCAAAATGAAAGAGCCCTCTTTCTCATGCTTGTATTAGAGCTATCTGTTCCCTAACCAAGCACCCCCTTGAAGGGAGCTAGGGTCTGGTCTTTTCAGTCTTTCCCAATGGCTTGTAATCTAGGAGGTTCAGGTTGGATTGTTCATCATGGATTCTGCGGTTCTGGCCCAGCCTTGCATGGCTAGGGTGCCAGTTCAGCCACACCACCCTTCGTCCTTGGCTGAAGACTAGCAGCTCCCGAAGTATGAGATTCACCATTATTGATTGCTCTTCTTCCTGAGAAGGAGGGCTCTAGTCAGGCCTACTGAAGGGATCAAGGGTGCCTTACTCAGTCCTTCGATGGAAGGGGAGCTATATAGTTAGTGGAAGAGGAAATCCGAGAGGGGGGTTCTGAAGAGACTGAGCCCCATTCTCTTCCCCTCTCCATTCTCCTCCCTCCATTTTCATCTGTTCATGTCTGGGGGGAGAGGGGTGTTTCCATTCCTGGTGATCTGGATCTATTTCTCTCCATCTTACTGCCTATCTCTCTCTTCCTGTCTGTAGTCAGAGGTGATTCCTTCGGTGTCCAGATCTCTCCCTCTCTTCTTCTTTCCCTCCTTCACCAATTTCCCTTCTTAAGTCAGTTTTCCTCCCCTCCCCTTGGACAATATGTGCCCTTAAAAGAACCTCTGTATCTCTTGGGATTGCTGCCTGGCAGAGCCCCCACAGAGGACCCTCAGATAGATGGGTAGGACTAGATGAACAGGTGACATACATAGCAGGGAACTCTGGACCATTGACTGACTTTCAGAACTGGAAGAGCAGAAGCAGAAAATGTTCCCTAGATCGTAAGGTCCTAGGTTGAAGGGGGAATGACCCAATGCTTTAAGCAAAGCAACTTGGAAGAGAGAATCTTATCCTAGCCCTAGCGTCTGGGAAGCATTCCTTTCTTCTTCCCACGTTCTCAACCCACTTGTTTTTTTAAATTTTACTCTTCTTTGTTCATTGCCTGGAGAACCTGGAACAAAGGAAAGGGTTAGTCAGAGAATGCAGGAAATGCCTCTTGACTGTGGGCATAGTATGACTGTAGCCCCAGGTTGAAAAAACACTGGATTAAAGTCAGGGGAACTAAGTTTAAATTATGATCCTGATATTTATTCATTGTGTGACCAAGTCAACTTAAATTTCTCCAAGCCTGTCTTTTTTCATCTGTAAAATGAGGATAAGAATACCTAATTATTACCTAATTAGGCTGTTATAAGGAAAATGTTTTTAGATATTTAGTGTAGACCTGTGAGCTCTTGAACAGATCACTTAATTATGTTTATCTTTTATCTATCTAATCTACCCACATATTTTTCTTTTGTTCTCTTTCCATATCTCTGTCTATAATCTTATGTATCTGTATGTTGTTCTTCAGTCATGTCTGACTCTTCGTGGCCCTATTTGGTGTTTTCTTAGCAAAGCTAAGGAGTGTCTTGCCATTTCCTTCTCCAGGTCATTTTATAGATCAGGAAATTGAGGTAAACAGGGATAAGTGACTTGCCCAAGGTCACGTGTCTGCGGTGGGATTTGAACTTTCTGACTTCAGACCCAGCACTCTGGCAACCTATCTGCTGAAGAACACATGCAAACACAGTTACTGTTATGCCAGAGATGAGACACCCATCCTTCCTTCTTCTCTCCTCTTACCCATGCTTCAGAATTCTGTCTCATTATAGAAATAAAGACACTTACGCCTTTTTCTCCTGGGGCAGGAGTATATGTGTATACTGTCTATATTATATGTATTGGGTATGAGGTATGATAATATGTTAATGGATGTGAATGAACATTGTTTTTTTTTTCTGTGCACAAACAATATATGTGTGTCTGCTATTTTTCTGAGATGTGTGTCCTCATGTAGATGGAGATTCCAGATTGTGGATAAACATGAGGAGGAAATAGGGAAGCTCCCTAGTTTGTTTTCTCAATCACATGGAGCATGAAAATCACCATTGTCCCTGTGGTGACAGAAATGTATTCTTTTCATGGATTAGTGAAAGTAGTGGAAATAAAGGTCGTGAGTGGTAGGAGGTTAACTCTACTCCCATCTCTGAGAGCTGTTAGACAGAAAGGGATTTGGCCAGGAAGTTTTATCCTCTTGACTCCTATCTCTAGTCAATAACATATCCATTATTTCCCCAAATCTTCTTTTTTTCCCTTTAATATGTCCTAGGGCAATGACTTCTAATAGCATCGAGTGAATTTTGTGCCATGAGATCTGAGTTCAAATTCAGCTCTGTGACATTACTTGAGTAACTATAGGCAAGTAATTTAAATCTTTCTGGGTTTGTTTTCTCCTCTGGAAAATGAAAAAGTTCAACCACAAATGAGCTCTTACAGCCCTAAAAAGCCTATGATTCCCAGAAGCCAGCAGAGAGGATGGAGGGGATATTTGGAGGATATCACTGGAGTGACCTTTTGTAGAAATCTTTAGAAGATAACTCTTAGGAAATACTCATTTATAGCTTTAAACATCCCAGGAAACAAGGCAGGGAAAGGCAGGCTGAGGTTCTTGACTGTAGGACCTTTATCTTGTTTCTGTTTAAAACAGGAAGGGGAAAGAATTGGAAAGGGCAAGTGGGGTAGGAGGGTTGAAGTGACCAGTGTGGAAGATTAGTGTTGAAGGACAAGTGGCAGAGCATCCACTCCTAGACTTCTGCCTTAAACTGAATTTTTTTCCTGTCTTCATCCTCCATATTCTGGTCAGGTGACTGCTAGTTAGTAGAGAAATCTCACCTCCCATTCCTCCTGGATCTCCCTCTGTAGTCTAGTTCAAGATGTCCATGTAGCAGCTATACTATAGTAGAGAGACAGACATTGGATATGGCCTCAAAATATGTGAATCTTGGATCTTATTGTTCTTTTCCTCACTCAACTTCTCTGTGAAAGAGGTAGTGCTTTCTACCTACCTCAAAATCTTTTCTTTAATAGATGAAAAAAACTGTCATAGAGAAGTTGAGAGTAACTAATAAGATAGTGTCTGAAAAGTACCTCCAAAATATTATTCATTCAGCTATTATTCATCATAAGGGAACAGTCCTGCCTCTCCTGGGTTTCCTTGGTGATTTCCAGGATGACAATCATGGTATTTTTCAGACTGGAGTGAAAGGGACTCTTCCTAATAAACACAGGAAACTGAAGGCTTAATAGAGGATGGGTTGGAAGAAGGTGCTAAGAAGAGACCCAGAAGATAGGAGCATTGAGGGTAGGTCCTAGAGAGAGAAGCAGCTGAAGGAGAAAGGGACGGAGAACTAGATGATTCAGTGCTAGCTTTCACAGAGTTGCCAGCTACCATCCCACAGAAAGATTACCAAAACTTCTGGATATATTGGAAGGGAGGAGAAATCCTGGAGACTGGGAAATCTCTTTAGAGAACTAGGAAAACCCCATTTAGCTCATAAGATTTACAGCTGGAAGGCACCTTACAATTTTCAGTGTCACACAAATAGTGAAGAAAGGATCCAGCTCTGAAACCCAAAGAACCCAAGTTATTTTGAGTCCAAATTCCACAGAGAGTGCTGGACTTGGAGTAAAAGGCTTTGGTTTGAATTCTGCTTCTCATAACTTAACAGTTATGGGACCATGACAAATCAAGTTACTTCTCTCTGAATCGCATTAGGGACAGCAGTGCCTGGGAGTTGTAGCATGGATCAGATGAGGCAGTGTGTGTGAATCTGCGCTGTTATTCTGTAGTATGCAGTCTACCAAGGGAAGGGCCCCTGGAGGAGGGAAAACCAAGTCCGAAATGCTAGGTGGAGGCAAGGGCCAATCAGTCCCCACCACTTGGTAGCTGACTTCTTTGTATTGAATCTTTGGTGGTCCTGGAATCAGAGGAGGCGGCACAAGAAAAAGGCCTGGAAGAGGGGGCCTTCTGGACTCCTTCCCACTCTCTCTCTCTCTCCCCTCTGCTCTCTCCCTCTCTCCTCCCCCCTCCCCTCTCTCCTCCTTCCATCCCCATTTCCTTTCTTCTCTCTCCTCTGTCCCTCTCTCTCTTCCTCCCTCCTCTCTCTCTCTCTCTCTCTCTCTCTCTCTCTCTCTCTCTCTCTCTTCATTCTCTCTTTTCCTCTGTCCTCTATCCTCCTTCTGTTCTGTCCTTTCCTTCTCTCTCTTCCCTCTCACTTTCCATCTCTTTCTCTCTCTCCACTCTTCCTCTCTCCGTGTCTCTCTCCACCCTCTCTTCCTCTCTCTCTGTTTCTTCTTCCCCTCCCCTTTTCTATCTCTTTATCTCTCTCCTTCCCCCCCTCTCCCCCCCCCCTTTTGCAGGGTATGATCCTTGATGCCCTACAGCTTGGAGGCCTCCAGGTTCAGCACACTAGCTGCTACACAGTGCTGGACAGAGACATTGTGCTGGAGCCAACAGAGCATGGGATGGATACTCAGAGAAGCTAGCTTTTAATCCCAAATCTATTATTGGTCACCTGTGTGACCTTCCAAATTTTCCAGGTGTGTATCCTTGCTGTTTACTGTAGGCAGCACTAAAGATAAATCCTTGTCATTTATAGTGATGTATGATAAATTGAAGTCTCTTACCTTCTCTACATCTCAGTTTGCTCATTTGTAAAATGAGAAAATTGAACCTAGCTACTAATGTACATTTTATTTAGGACACTTCTTTAAAATTTTCCCTTGCTTTTATAACTTAGACAAAGATTTTGGTTTTTTCTGAATTGAGAACCCTGATGCAAAGCTCCTATTTGGAGGTTATAGTTGCAGTGAAGTATTGATAACTAACCAGATACTTACCAATCAAAGAAAGGGTTCAGAACTTGGGAGCAACGTGATTTTTGAGAGAAGGTGGCATGCAGTGTTCATTTTAAATTACAGTCAATTGAGTAAGTGAGAATCAAAAATAAAAAGTAAACATGTTCTTGTTTAAAACAAAAAAATCTCTAAGATACCTTTCAACTGTATATCCTATGTCTTGTGACCTTGGATCAGTGAAGAGATTTAATCTTATTGAATCAACAAGATAAAGTGTTGCTGTTTCGGCTATTGGCTGCTTCTTCATCCATATTAATCTTCAAGGAACTGAGAGGCTGGAGAATGTTTTCTGACATTTCAGCCTGGAGCTGGATGAAGCTTGGGGGTGGGATGGGAGTGGGGAAGCAAGCTACAAAGCTGTAGGTGTACCCTATTAAAAAACAACAACAACAAAACAACAAAACCTGACATTGGACAGTATGTTTCTGTGTTAGAAGACAAATTGGGGAAGTAAAGATTGGACTTTTTTGAGATAATGAACCCTTTGCATAAATTTAAAAACATGAGTCAATTTACCAAAAAAAAAAGCCACAATGATTTCTTATTCCAGATTCCATCTTTTGTAGATTTGTAAAAGGTTTAACTAATAAAAAAGCAATGTTGGACTGCCTTAGCAGATGATAATAGCCAGAGATCTAGAAAAGGGCCCCTGTCTTGGCTCAGTGAAGAAAGAGTTCTAAGCAGAAAGAGCTCAAGTTCACATGCAGTGAAAACTCTGGGGATTGGTACAGAGAGGCTTCTCTAGTATGCTGCAGGAGGCACATTTACGTGGAGGACTGCATCTGTAGATCTGTGTAGTTCACTGTATATATCATACTTAATCCTACAGCAGAGACTCCAGGTGGAGAAAGGAAAGGCTAAATAGCTGTCTTGCTGCCTTATGGGAGGTCTGGGAAGTCCTGGAGTGCTTTCCCCAACCACAGTTTTGAGCTAATCTTGGGGTATGATACCAGAGAAGGTGATGTGTCCTATTGTGTATGTAGAGATGCAAGTAACAGATTTGGCCACACCTGGTGCCTTGTACCTTGAATCTTAGGACTATATGGTACCACCTTTGTGGATATCCTTGTCCCTTATATCTACTTAGGGTATTTCCTGATACATCTGATAGCTGGGAGTTTGGCTCAGGTGGTAAGAGCTGTGAGAGATGGATTGCTCTTTCCTGCATCCAGGGAAAAAAGCACCACCCCATACTTCCTAATGACCTCAGGTCACTCACTTTGTGTCCAGAAGGGTCAGAAGAAAATCATTATTGGAGGACTGGCTTCTGGGGAACAGTGGCTTCCTGCTTATCCATGGGGGATGTGGGGTCATGAAATTGGTTTGACCTCTGATCAATAAAGTCCCTGGTTAATGTGAGAAGGTGTCTGAAGGTGAATAAGGAATCCTGGAGACTTGTTCCTAGGGGCTGGAGAGAAGCATTGGGTTGCTGAGGGATCAAAAGACTGACAACATTCTGGTTCAGAGAAGAATGGGATTGTAGGCAAGCTAATCTTATGAGTAGGCATAAATAGGCATCCCATTCACCCAAAGGGGGAACTACAATCTAAAACCATTCAGTAAATTTGGGATGTAAATTATGGCATGTATTTCTTTTGGGGTGTGGAAGGGAAGCAGAGACAGATGTGCAGCAGAGAGATGAGAGCAAGAGGGGGGGAAAGGAAGGGGAAGAGAGAGAAAAAGAAGAGGGAAAGAGAGGGGGGGAGGAGAGAGACAGAGAGTAGAGGGGGAGAGAGAGAGAGAGAGAGAGAGAGAGAGAGAGAGAGAGAGAGAGAG
>JAJPUD010030121.1:0-13386 GCA_023553655.1 Myrmecobius fasciatus
AGTATAATATAGGCTCCAGAAGCCCTGTATATTATAAAGGAGCATTTGAACAGATGGGTTGGAAAGTTCTATCTAAAGTCACATGACCTTGTGAATTGCAACCAATAAAAATGTATCACCTTTGTGAGGCAAACAGGCTACAATTTATTCCTAAATCCCAATTATTTCTGTGTGAATGGCTTCTTGGCCAGTTTGTATTTTTCATCTAATATGTCCTTAGGGAAGGAAACCTTTGATGAACATCCATATGTATCTTATTAGTAATTGATTTTTCAAAAAGGTTTTATATTCTGAATATGAAGGGACAGGTTTTTTTTTTTGTTTTGTTTTGTTTTGTTTTGTTTTTCAGAATTAAAGCTAAATCTGCAACCATAAAATGTAGTTTCTCCAATCACAATAATTATTAGGCAAGTCTATTCTAAATACAAAGATAGCTATTTACACTCTATCCTATTTAAAATACTGGTTGAACTGGGGAATGGGACCTTAAGGAAAGAAGTATTTCTAAAACAATTTTAAAAAATGACAAAAACAAAATAAAACGTTAGTAGCCTTGATATGGAAATACTAAAAATAAACTTAGTAGAAAGAGAAACACTCTGCAGAATGGTGAAAAAGCCAACTACATTACATAATAATATTAATTCATCATGACCAATTTTTTTCAATGTTATGGAAATGTAGTTGATCACCTAATCTGGAATCTGAATGGGCATCTGGGTGGGCATCTCTATTTTGTCCTCAGAGTATTTCCCTGCTTACTGAAACATTGACAATTTATTTCACATATTGTTATATATTCCAGTCAAGAATTAATTCTATTCTTCTGCAAGCAATTCTATACTGAGCATTACAAAATCAGGATTATAATTTTGTCTCTAGTGTTGACTAGTTGTGACACTGAGAATTAGTAAACTTCCTTGGGCCTCATTTTTTTTAAACTATAAAATGAAAGGCTGAATAAAAGGACCTTATTGGGTTTGACACTTATTGAGATATCAACCCAGATCATCTTATTTAAAATTGAGTAACTTTACTATTATTTTATCATAGTATTAATTGTGCTATTATACTATACTATTATATTATGCTTTAATATTGAACCATATTACTATTGGGTGAAACAATTTGTTCCTACATCCATGAAGGCACCTGAACAAGGCATTGAGGACTAAGAGCTTGGTCAAACATTGGAAATGCCAAGGTCATGTGCTTCATCATGTCATTGCCAATTATCATCTTTCATAATTTTACCCTCTTGGATGTGGGAAAACTGTGACATTAATACATTGTTGGTGGAGTTGTGAACTGATCAAACTATTCTGGAGAGCAATTTGGAACTAAGCCAAAAGAGCTAACAAACTGTGCATACCCTTTGATCCAGTAGTGTCTCTATTAGGCCTGTATCCCAAAGAGATCCTAAAAAGGGGAAAGGATCTAAGTGTACAAAAATGTTTGTAGCAGTCCTTTTTTTAGTGGCAAGAAATTGGAAACTCAGTGGATGCCCATCAGTTGGAGAATGGCTGAACAAGCTATACTATTATATGAATGTAATAGAATATTATTTTTCGATAAGAAATGATTAGCAGGATGATTTCAGAAAGGCCAAGAGAGACTTACATGAACTGATGCTAAGTGAAATAAGCAGAACTAGGACATCATTGTACACAGCAACAGCAAGATTATATGATGATCAATTCTGACACATGGCTCTTTTCAACAGCAAGTTGATTCAGACCAGTTTCAATTGTCCCTGTGATGAAGAGAGCCATCTGCATCCAGAGAGAGGATTGAGGGGACTGAGTGTGGATTGCAGCATAGTATTTCCATGGTTTTGTTGTTGTTGTTTGCTTGCATTTTGTTTTCATTATCACTATTTTTCCTTTTTTATCTGATTTTTCTTGGGTACCATAATAATTGTGGAAATATGTATAGAAGAATTGCACATAGTTAATATATTGGATTAATTACTGCCTGTGGAAGTGGATGGGGGGAAGGAAGGAAAAAAATTTGGAACATAGAAATGCAGTTTTGAATGTTAAAAATTATCTATGCACATGATTTGAAAATAAAAAAGTTTTAACCAAATATGCATATAAATTTACCCTTTTCCTTTTGTCCCTAATATCTAGAGTTCAAAAATGTTTCTGGAGGGCAGGTAGGTGGTGCAGTGGATAGAGCACCAGCCCTGAAGTCAGGATGAACTTAACACTTCCTAGCTGTTTGACTCTGGGCAAGTCACTTAATCCCAATTGCCTATGCCAAAAAAAAAAAATAAAAAAAAAAAAAAAAAAAAAAAAAGCTTCTGATTCTTTCTCATCCCTAAGAATTTTCCTCAGCTTTGAGGCCTTCTTACCTTAACATTTTCAATCACTTCAATGATCTTCTCTTACTACAAGGGATAAATCATTTTCTTATTGGAGAGGTCCTTCTTGGGTCTCTATTTTGAGGAAGGAGGCATAGACCAGCATATACTTATTTCCTAGACATTTTCCTAATTTCAAGATTTCAAGACCAACCCTCTCACACAGTCTCATTGTGAAACTCTCACTAAGTTCCTGAGGCCTCTTCACTTTGCAACATCCAACTATCTCTGCAAGGACTGCTTCCTTTTTCTATTGATAAATTCCCATGGGAACCTGTATTTTATGTTAAGAATTTCAATAATCATTTTATTATTGCATAAAAAATAATCTTTTTCGGGAAAGTTACTTAATGCCTGTATCTGAATTTGAGCTCTGCTCTTTGTGAATCCATGTCTGGTATAATATGTACAATGCAAACGATATGCCTCCAGTTTATGATAACTTACCATAAACACTAGATGTCTACTATTATTAATAATATTCTCATTTTTTTTCTTTTTTAATAGGTCTTGGTTGTTAATACTAAAGACTAAACCTAGTTTTGTGACATTATTTTTTATAACAAAATACATATTGGGATGATAGTTATTCTTTTTTTTATTAAAGCTTTTTATTTGCAAATGATATGCATAAGTAATTTTTGACATTGACCCTTGCAAAGCTTTCCGTTACAAATTTTTCCTTCCTGCCCTCCCACCCCCTCCTCTAGATGACAGGAAGTCTAATACATGCTAATAATGTAAAAATATTTGACAGATGGAATATGTGTATATATATTTATACAGTTATCTTGCTGTACAGGGAAGAGAAAAAATAAAAATAAAAATAAAAAACCTGAGAAGGAAAACATAATGTAAGCAAACATCGAGAGTGTCAAAATGTTATTTTGTGGTCCAGACTCAGATCCCACAGGCCTCTCTTTGGGTGCAAGTGTCTCTCCTCATCACTGAACAACTGGAACTGGTTTGAAACATCTCATTATTGAAGAGAACCATGTCTATCAGAATTGATCAGATGAAAGTTATTCTTATTTTTATGTGTCAATAAATTAAATTTAGCATCTATGTTCTAGACAATAGGAATAAAAAGATACAAGTAAAATAGTCCCCATCTCTGGCTAGCTAGCATTCTACTTTAAGTATAAATTATATGTTACTATCATTATTTATTATTTTTATTATTATCATTAATGTTATTATTATTAATAATAATTATTATTCTAAGTTATTTATGTTAGAATGTTATATTAAGATAGGTGCTGAATTCAAAATCAAAGGACTTGGGTTTGAATCTTTGTTCTTAATATTTATGTGACCTTGATCAAAGGTTTGGCATATCTGCTATAAGACCCTTTCAGTCTCTAAATCTGTAGCCAAATGATGATGTTAATGGTAAGAAACAATGAAAATCACCAAGTAATAGTTGCCTATAGTGTAGAATTTTCCCCAATTCTAAAACAAAATATTTACACAGGCTTCCAGTAGATGCTCCTTTTCTGATTAGAGATGTCTCTAATGAAATTATTTTAAGGCATTGACCTGCAATATCCATTTTAATTAATATAATATGGATTTATGTGAAAGGAGTTGTTTCAAAATCATTGCATATTAAAGTTTCAATGTCTATTAATATATTCCATTTGTTCTTGAATACATGACAAACTACTTTTGAAAAGGAAAAAAATATGAAAAATAAGAGTTGTCATCTCCAAGGAATTTAACAAGATGGTAGATGTTTATTTAAATGAGTGACTAGATTTAAAAAATAAAAAAAAAGTTGCTAAAGGAAAAGTTTTGTATAAATTATGAAATAGAAGGTATTGTAAGGAAAAGATGTGATATGTTTTGTCATACTGTAAACTTGTAAATGCAGACAATTCACAGGATGAGCAGCTTCTTCAGGACTTATTTAAGGGTACAATGAAAGGCTGTAGTTGAGATTCTCCTCATTTTCAGTTGAGAGAGAGCATTTGATTTCTGAATTACATGTACAATGATTTCTTTTCCTGACTCCTTTTTCTCTTCCCCAAAATCATAAGAAAACTTATAGTATGAAAGGCTATTTTGAGCATTCCACATAAATGAATTAAATTTAAAATATCCAAACATGTGCACTGGCACGTTTAATCTTATAATGTCCTATCACCACCTCTTGCCTTGACATCTTGCTAAACTTTCAAATTTGGACCCATTTATATTTCAACCTGTAACCTCAGATCCATTCTAGACTCCAGGACAAATTATGGCCATAGGCAATAAAAGCACTATATCCATTAATCTATCAGCAAGCATTGATTAAATGTCTACAGTGTGCCAGTCACCATGTTAATAGAAAATATATCAATAGCATATGTTACTAACTCAGCTTTATTACTCTTCCTACCAAGAGTTTGGTAATCAGACCCTTCATTCCCACAAATTTAGATAGAATTGAGATATAGTTTTATCTAGTTTTCCAGTGATTATGTTCCTAATTTATTCCTCAATTTCTGTCTGGCATTCTGTCTGACTTTCATTTTAATTCCTCAATAACTAGAACTCCTGTCCTGTACTGATTTTCTCAACAATTGGGTTCTTGCTCCTCCCCTGCTCTGCCTCTGATTTGCTTTTCTGATTCAAAACACTAGTGTTTTAGAGCTTTAATCTTATAATCATGGAAACATAGAATCTCAGGGTCATAAGCAATCTTTGAGGACACATAGGTCAAACTTCGTGGAAGGAAAGGAAAAACAATTTTAAAAATGGTATTAAGACTTAGTATATACCAAGCTTACTAAGCACTGGGTATACACATTTTTTTATTATTAAAGCTTTTTGTTTTGAAAACCATATGCATGGATAATTTTTCTATTGCAACCCTTGCAAAACCTTATATACCAATTTCCCCCTCAATCCCCATACCATCCCCTAAATGGCAAGTAATCCAATATATATTTAACATGCTAAAATATATGTCAAATCCAATATATTCATACATACTTATACAATTATCTTTCTGCAGAAGAAAAAGCAAATCAAAAGGAAAAATGAGAAAGAAAATAAAATTCAAGCAACAACAATAAAAAGAGTGAAAATGCTATGTTGTGATCCACAATTCCCACAGTCCTTTCTCTGGGGGTTGATGGCTTTCTTCATCACAAGATCATTGGAAGTAGCCTGGATCATCTCATTGTTGATAAGAGCCAGGTCCATCAAAACTGATCATTATATACTCTTCTTGTTGCCATGTGCAATGATCTCCTGGTTCTGCTCATTTCATTTAACATCAGTTTGTGTAATTCTCTCCAGGCCTCTCTGAAATGATCCTGCTGATCAATTCTTATAGAAAAATAATGTTCCATAATATTCATATACCATAATTTATTTAGCCATTCTCCAACTTATAAACATTCACTCAATTTCCAGTTTCTTGTCACCACACAAAGTCCTGCCACAAACATTTTTGCAGGTGTGGGTCCCTTTCCTTCCTTTAAGATTTCTTTGGAATATAATCCCAGTAGAAATACTACTTGATGAAAGGCTATGTACATTTTGATAGCCATTTGGTCACACTTCCAAATTGCTCTCCAGAATAGTTGGATCCATTCACAATTCCACTAACGTGTTAGTGTCCCAGTTTTCTGACATCCCTTCCAATATTCATCATTATCTTTTCCTGTCATCTTAGCCAATCTGAGAGGTGTATAGTGGTACTCAGAGTTATCTTAATTTGCAGTTCTCTGCTCATTAGTGATTTAGAGCACCTTTTCACATGACTAGAAATGGTTTTAATTTATTCAACTGAAAATTATTTGTTTATATCCTTTGATCACATTTCAAGTATAGAATAGCTTGAATTCTTATAAATTTAAATCAATTCCCTCTATATTTTAAAAATGTTTATCCCAACCTATAGATGAAAAAAATGTCTTCCCAATTTATTGCTTCCCTTCTTGCCTGCCTTAATTTTGTTCATACAAAAATTTTTAAACTTAATATAATCAAAATTATGTTTTGTGTTTAATAATGAACTCTAATTCTTCTGTCCCCACAAAATCCTTCCTTCTTCACAGATTTGAGAGGTAAACTATCCTTTGTTCTTCTAATTTGCTTGTAATATAGCTCTTTATTGTCTTAATCATGAAGCTGTTCCAACCTTATCTTGGTATATAGTATTATGTATGGGTCAATGCCTAGCTTGTGTTATACTAGTATCCAATTTTCCCAGCAATTTTGTCAAATAGTGAGCTTTTATCCCAAAAGTTGGTGTCTTTGTGTTTGTCAAACATTAGATTACTATACTTATTGACTATTTTGTCCTGTGAAGCTAACCTATTCCAATGATTGACGACTCTATTTCTTAGCCAGCACAAAATATTTTTGATGACCACTGCTTTGTAATACAGTTTTAAGTCTGGCACAGCTAGACCAACTCAATTTGCATTTTTCATTAATTCCCTTGAAATTCTTGGCCTTTTGTTCTTCTAGATGAACTTTTTAATTATTTTTTCTAGATCTGCAAAATAATTTCTTGG
The DNA here is from genome assembly GCA_023553655.1 of Myrmecobius fasciatus. Lineage (NCBI taxonomy): Eukaryota > Metazoa > Chordata > Mammalia > Dasyuromorphia > Myrmecobiidae > Myrmecobius > Myrmecobius fasciatus. The sequence continues at coordinate 6,880 of JAJPUD010030121.1, forward strand.
GAATTTGATTGTTATGGCACTAAATAAGTAGATGAATTTAGATAGCATTGTTATTTTTATTATATTTGCTAAGTTTACCCATGAACACTTGGTATTTTCCCAATTAATTAGATCTGAGTTTATTTGTGTGGAAAATGTTTTGTAGCTGTGTTCATATAGTCCCTATTTTTGCCTTGGCAGATAGATAGACTGCCAAATATTTTGTATTATCATCAGTTATTTTAAATGAAATTTCTCTTTGGGGGTTACAAATTAAAAAAAAAACTGTGCCCTTTTCTTTAAAAGCTTACTTTTGCATTAAGGGGAAAAGAATAAAAGAGGGCTCATGTGGAAAAGCTAAGTGGTTCTTGATTCAATAAGTAAAGAATCAGAGCAGTTGGAACATCTTAGGGACATGGGGGAACAATGGCAAAACAGTTGTTCCCTAGCCAGTGACAATTTGGAATAGTATAGTGGTACCAAAGTTAGGAATGCAGTGAGGTTCTTGGTTAATTCAGGGAGAATCAGGGGTTAGCAGAAGGTCAACATTCAACTAGGTACTTGAAACCAGGGGGTAGTGGAGATTCCCTAGGTCCTATCTTGGCCTTTAGACACACATTAGTGAGTTAAAGCGGGAGTAAGAAAGGCCATTGGAAAAAGAATAAACTTGACAACTTCTCTAAATTGTGACATGTTTTGCTTAAGGACTTCAGTGAAGAGATACCTACTGAGTCCCTTTTCCTCCTTTAAGATCTATTTGGGATATAAACCCAGTAGTAACACTGCCATATCAAAGGGTTTGATAGTCCTAAATTGTTTTCCATAGTTCTAAATTGCTTTCCAGAATGGTTAGATCACTTCACAAAGCCACCAACAAAGTATTGGTGTCCCAGTTTTTCCACATCCCCTCCAACATTCATTATTATCTTTTTCTCTTATCTTAGCCAATCTGACAGGTGTGTACTGGTACCTCAGAGTTGTTTTAGTTTGCATTTCTCTGATGAATAGTGATTTAAAGCACTTTTTCATATGACTAGAAATAGTTTCATTTTCTTCATCTGAAAATTGTCTGTTCATATCCTTTGATCATTTATCACATGAAAATGGCTTGAATTCTTATAAAATTGAGTCAGTTCTCTATATATTTTAGAAATGAGGCCTTTATCAGAATCTTTGAATGTAACAATGTTTTTCTACTTTATTGCTTCCCTTCTAATCTTGTCTGCATAAGTTTTGTTTGTACAAAACTTTTTAACTTAATTTTATCAAAATTATCTGGTTTTGTTGTTGTTGTTCAACTCCAGTTCTTCTTTGAATACAAATTCCTTCCTTCTCCATAGATCTGAGAGGTAAACTATCCTTTGTTTTTCTTATTTGCTTATAATATCACTTTTCATGTCTAAACTATGAACTCATTTCTATCTTATCTTGGTATAGGGTATTATGTGTCAGTAAATGGCTAATTTCTGCCATAGTAGATTCCAATTTTCCTAGCAGTTTTTGTCAAATGGTGAGTTTTTATCCCAAAAGCTGGAGTCTTTTGATTTATCAAACACTAGATTGCTATAGTTATTGACTATTTTGTCCTGTGAAGCTAACCTATTCCACTTATTAACTAATGTATTTCTTAGCCAGTAGCAACATGTAGTTGGGCAAAATAATTCCCAAATTATTGGTCTAATTTCCTCTTCATTAGTAGAAAGATCTCCCATTCCATTTTTGTGACTAACAAGTGCATTTTCTTTTTTCCTTTTTCCAATTAAATTAACTAAAAGTTCCTCTATTTTGTTGGTTTTTCTTAAAACCAAATCTTAGTTTTATTTATTAATTCAATTCTTTTCTTAGTTTCAATTGTATTAAATTACATCTTTCATTTATTTTCAGAATTTTAATTTTGGTATTTAATTGGAGTTTTTTAATTTGTTCATTTTCTAGCTTTGTTAGTTGCAAGCTCAGTTCATTGATCTTCTTTTTCTCTATTTTATGCAAGTAAACATCTATAAATATAAAGTTTCCTCTAATAATGACTTTGGCTGCATCCCACAAATTTTTGTATGTTGTCTCATTGTCATTCTTTTGGTTAAAATTATTGATTGTGTCTATGATGTATTGTTTCACATACTCATTCTTTAGGATGAGATTGGTAGTTTCCAATTAATTTTTTGCTCTATTTTCCCATGGCCTCGTTTCCCAGAATGTGCCTTCTAGCTGGGACTGGAGGCTGCCCCACTGATCTCCTCTACTTAGCCAGGAGAAAGGGTCTCAGTTGCTGATTTGCTGTGTTTAAGATTGTCTTACTGGTTTTCCCAGATTATATCTGAGCTGAGCTGTACATCCTTTTCATCCCCAGGAGACTGACATTTCTTAAAGTTTTTCCAATCTCTCTTGAACTGGAGAAGAGTTTTATTCCATTAGACACTGTTCAAAGGCATGGTTTCAAGTAGTTTTCAAGGGAAACTGAGAGAGCAGGAGCAGCTTTCTGGCTTCACTCCATATTGGCTCCACCCCAAACTTCAAAAAAAAATTTCTGGAGTATTTTAAAGTAGCACATTTTTATTAAGGACTTACAATGTGTGAGACATTCTACTAGGCAATGTGGACACAAAAAAGATGAGAAAAGAAAAGAAAAGTAATACCTATTTTCTAGAGTATTAGAATCTCTTTAAAGGTTGGAATACTCTACAGCAAAAATCATTTTAAATTATTTACCTTAACACAGCTAAGGTATATTAACATATACCTTATTTTTTTTTCTAAATTTTCTTTTCTGTCTTTTTTTTTCCTGAGGCAATTGGGGTTAAGTGACTTGCCCAGGGCCACACAGCTAGGGAATGTTAAGTGTCTGAGACCAGATTTGAACTCAGGTCCTCCTGAGTTCAGGGCTGCTGCTCTATCCACTGTGCTACCTAGCTGCCCCCAACATATACCTTATTACAATTAATACAATTACATTATAATTAAATACAATTATTTAATACAATTAAATAAACATTTATTAGATATGTACAGGTACTGAGAATTATACTTGGTGAGAGGGATGTGAAGATAAAATTAAAAGAATTCCTGCCAAGATCGTATTCTATTGATGAGCTATATAGCTAAATTATAACATGTCTGTTTATTATTATCATTTAATCAACTATATAGCTTATCTATATTCATATCATCTGTCTATGTTTATCTATAGCTTTACACCTATATCTATATATATACCTACCTATATATGTATATATATATATATATATGCCTATCTATATCTATATCCATCTATGTATATTTATACATACACATATATACACTTATACTTGCATATGCACATATGGGAAGCTAACAGAGTGCCAGACATTAACTCAGAATCTCTTCTTTTAAAGTTCAAGTCTATCCTCACATAGTAACTGTGTGAGTTTGAAAAAGTTTTTTGCCTCAGTTTTCTCATTTGTAAAATGAGCTGGAGAAGGAAATGGCAAGTCACTCCTGTACCTCTGCTAAGAATAGCCCAAATTGGGTCATGAATAGTTGGGTACAAATGAAAAATTACTCAACAGGAACAACAATGCAGACACACATATATGTACATATAGTATTACAGAGTATTGTGGTAGAGATATATGCACATATGCATATTGGTATTATTACTGCTGGCTATTGGCAGGGAGAAAGATCGTGAATGGTTGAGATAATCAAATAGAAGATTGCATTTTAAGTGAAACTGGAAGGAAATTCAAGATTCCAATCAGTAGTAGTGAAGAGGAATAGCTTTTCAAGCAAGAGAGACACTATTTTGTAAAACACATCAATATTGGAGATAGAATGCAGTACAACTTAAAAAAAAACTAGATGCAAAAAGGTAAATTCTAGATGTCAAAGAAGAGATAAATTTGAACTCACAAAATATTGAATTTAAAAACAAAAATATAGATATTATTTTTACTTTAGTTGCCTATATTTAAATTAGTGATATCTAAGCAATCAGTGAACATGTTTGAAATTCATTCCCGAAATGTTTTACACTTCTATGGCAGATTTTTAAATATTGATTCTGAAATTTTTATTTCAGTTTTCTCAGTTATTTCTATGGTTTTGCACAATTTTATATATAGACATCTCTATATATGCATATATAAGTATATATATTTAATTTGGAAAACTTCTGAGCAAAAAAATTATTTTCTTGATTTGCCCATTATCAAAGAAATGTTGGCTTTGCACATGGTATATTGATAGTTTCTGAAGCCACTCTCACTATCTATAATATATCCATGTCATTTGAATTTTGATATTTTGAAAATGGGGTAAATGATTTTCTTAAAACACAACTCTGCTGAAGTATGATTACAAACCTGCCCAATAATTTATTTATTTTTCTACATTTCTAGCCCAGGAGAGAATCACTTAACATGCCTAGATCCTTCCTTTTCAAAAATATTCTTTGAACAATTAAAATTATGAGAAGGAAAAAACAAAGAATTAAAGAAATTAAGTTGCATTTTATGATACCCAAAGCTGCTATATTATTTCTTCTGTGAGGGAGTATGCCAGTCATTTCAAAGTTCATGATAAATATGTACTCTCTAATGTACAGTTATTCTTTCTAAGAATACTTATAAGTTGTTCCATATTTTAGAGAATTCTCATGGGTCTATGCCACTTGAGGACAAGTCATAGAATCATATTGCTGAAAAAGATTTCAGAGGAAAAAGCCACATGCTTTAGCCCCTACTTTTAGACATAACAATAAAAGAACTATCCATAATTTGAAGTTGTATAATGAGGTTTGTGTGTGTTTAAATAATGTTGAGATTGATATTGGGAATGATAATAAAAATAAATGAACATTTATATTCCACCTACACTTAGCACTTTTCTAAACATTTTACAAATATTAGCTTATTTGATCCCTATAACAATGCTGAGAAGTAGGTTCTGTGATTATCTTCAACATACAGTTGAACAAAGAACCCAGACAAGCAGAGGTTGTGGTATCACAGAATCACAATATTTGTGACTAGCAAATATGTGTGAACAGATTTTAACTAAGCTTTTCCTAACTTCAAGGCTAGGGTTCTGTCCATAATGTATAACTTCTTTACTCCTTCCCATCCTGCCTCCTTCCTCTTGCTCTCCCTCCCTTTATCCTTCTTATTTTTTCCCTCTCTCCTTCCTTTCTTTTTCCCTCCTTCCCTTCTTCTCTCCCTCTCTCCCCTGCCTTTTTCCCTCCTTGCTTCCTTCTTTTCTTCCTTCCTTGCTTCCTTCTTTTCTTCCTTCCTTCCTTCCTTCTCTTCTTCCTTCCTTCCTTCCTTCCTTCTTTTCTTCCTTCCTTCCTTCTTTTCTTCCTTCCTTCCTTCCTTCTTTTCTTCCTTCCTTCCTTCTTTCCTTCCTTCCTTCCTTCTTTTTTTCTTTCTTTCCTTCCTTCCTTCCTTCCTTCCTTCCTTCCTTCCTTCCTTCTTTCTTTTCTTTGTTTCCATTCTTCTTCTCGCCCTTTTCCCCTTCATCCCTCCCTCCATCTTTCCTTCCCTTCCTCTCTCTCTCTCCAGCCTTCCTTCCTCTCCTTCCTTTCTCATGAATTGCAGGCATATACCACCATGTCTGGCTGGTACCTTGTTTTTGCACATTACCTTTATTTCCAAACATGTTCCTTTTTCTTTCCACTGATATATTTTTCTTTTTCCATTAAAGCTTTTTATTTGGAGAGCATATGTATGGGTAATTTTTCAACATTGACCCCTTAGTCCCCACCCCTCCCCTAGATGGCAGGAAAACCAGTACATGTTGATTATGGTAAATACTTGACGAATCAAATATGTATATACATATTTTTACAGTTATCTTGTTGTGCAAGAAAAATCAGATCTACAAGAAAAAAAAATCTGAGAAGGGAAAGATAATGCAAGTTAATATTAATAGAGAGCATGAAAATGTTATGTTGTGGTCCACATTTCATATCCTTCTCTCTGGATGTATATGGCTTTCTTCAGTGAACAATTGGAAATTATTTGAAACATTTCATTGTTGAAGAGAGTCATGTCCATCAGAATTGATTGTCATATAGTATTGTTGTTGCTATGTATAATGATCTTCTGGTTCTGCTCATTTCACTCAGCATCAGTTCATGTAAGTCTCTGCAGGCCTCTCTGAAATCGTCCTGCTGGTCATTTCTTACAGAACAATAATATTCCATAATATTCATATACAATAATTTATTCAGCCATTCTCCAATTCATGGCCATCCACTCAGTTTACAGTTTCTAGCCACTACAAAAAGAGCTGCCACAAAGATTCTTGTACATGTGAGTCCCTTTCTCTCCTTTAAGATCACTTTGGGATATAGATATAGATCCAGTAGAAACACTGCTGAGTCAAAGGGCATGCACAGTTTGATAACTTTTTGAGCATAGGTCCAAATTGCTCTCAAGAATGGTTGGATCTCAACCATTCTTGTTTTTTTAAAAAAAAAATTATTATAAAAAAAAAAAAAAAAAAAAAAAAAAAAGGTTGCATCTCTTTACAATTCCACCAACAATGTATGTG
>JAJPUD010030122.1:2346-13386 GCA_023553655.1 Myrmecobius fasciatus
AGAGAAATGCAAATTAAGACAACTCTGAGATACCACTACACACCTGTCAGATTGGCTAAAATGACAGGAAATGATAATGATAGCTGTTGGAGGGGATGTGGGAAAACTGGGACACTGATACATTGTTGGTGGAACTGTGAACGGATCCAACCATTCTGGAGAGCAATTCGGAGCTATGCTCAAAAAGTTATCAAACAGTGCATACCCTTTGACCCAGCAGTGTTTCTACTGGGCCTATATGCCAAAGAGATTTTAAAGGAGGGAAAGGGACCCACATGTGCAAAAATGTTTGTGGCAGCCCTTTTTGTAGTGGCAAGAAACTGGAAATTGAAAAGATGCCCATCAATTGGAGAGTGGCTGAATAAATTATGGTATATGAATGTTGTGGAATATTATCGTTCTGTAAGAAATGACCAGCAGGACGATCTCAGAGAGGATTGGAGGGACTTGCATGAACTGATGCTGAGTGAAATCAGCAGAACCAGGAGAACATTATACACAGCAACAAGACTATACGATGATCAATTTTGATGGACATGGTTCTCTTCAACAATGATGTGATTCAAACCAGTTGTTCTACAATGAAGATAGTCATATACATCCAGAGAGAGGCCTGTGGGAACTGAGAGTGAACCACAACACAGCATTTTAACGCTTTCTGTGAATATTTCCATGCATTTTGTTTTCCTTCTTAGGTTGTTTTTTCCTTCTTCTCTTTCTAGATCTGATGTTTCTTGTGCAGTAAGATAACTGTATAGATATGTATACATGTATTTTATTTGTCATATAATTTATCCTATCTAGCATGTATTAGATTACCTGTCATCTAGGGGTGTTGGGGGGGGGGAAGGAAGGGAAAAGCTTGGGGAAAAAAAGTTTTTACAGAGGTCAATGTAGAAAAATCACTCATATGTTTTGTAAATAAAAAGCTTTTAATAAAAAAAAAACCCAGACAGAATCCAAAGAATTATGAAAGAAAGCTATAATTCATTCAATATTAGTTCCATTTAAATATAAAATCCAGTTCATTTCAAAGTGACAAAGTTTTGTTTTATCTCTCCTTTTCATTCTGGTCAAACATAATGGAGTCTATGATGTTTTACTATTCTGTATAGCTGGGAATTCAATATAATTTTATCCAGCATAGCCACTATGAAAACCTGAAAGTGAAATTAAATGGAACTATTGGACTTATCATTTGGAAGACCAGATTTCAAGTTCTCAACTGAAATATTACTAGCTTTGGTATCTAGTTCAAGTCATTTTACTTCAAGTAGTTCAAGATCAAATTTTGGAAGGAAATTCCAGTAACTTAGCTTGCCCATTTGTAAAATGGATTTAATAACTTTTGTCCTGCAACTTCAAAGGATCTCTTTGAGCATTGGATGAAACAATATGGTATATCTAAGATAAACTGCTAAATATCAGAAATTATCATATTATTAAAGAGGTAACACCACTATTGATTAAAAGACAAATGCATTTGGTAGTGACTGGGGTTGTACAATTTTTGCTTTGTTAATTTCATAAATAGAATGTGTAGTGCACATTATCAGAGGCACAAAAAATAAAGGTGAGAAAACTAGTAGTTGAAATACTGATAAAAGTATCATGTCACAAGGTATATACAAGAGAAAGTTAGATGACATATTGGAAAATACAAAGGCTGTAAATTCAGGACGACTTTTGTTCAAATCTGGCCACTGAACTGTGAACAGATCCAACCATTCTGGAGAGCAATTTAGAGCTATGCTCAAAAAGTTATCAAACTGTGCATACCCTTTGACCCAGCAGTGTTTCTATTGGGCTTATATCCCAAAGAAATCATAAAAGGAAAGGGCCCCACATGTGCAAGAATGTTTGTGGCACCTCTTTTTGTAGTGGCTAGAAACTAGAAACTGAATGGATGCCCATCAATTGGAGAATGGCTGAACAAATTATGGTGTATGAATGTTATGGAATATTATTGTTCTGTGAGAAATGACCAGCAGGACGATTTCAGAGAGGCCTGGAGAGACTTTCATGAGCTGATGCTGAGTGAAGTGAGCAGAACCAGGAGATCATTATTCATGGCAACAACAATACTATATGATGATCAATTCTGATGGACATGGCTCTCTTCAACAATGAAATGCTTCAAACCAGTTCCTATTGTTCAGTGAAGAAAGCCATATACTCCCAGAGAGAGGGATGTGAAATGTGGACCACAACATATCATTTTCATGCTCTCTATTGATGTTTGCTTGCATTGTATTTCCTTTATCTGATTATTCTTTCTTTTAGATACGATTTCTCCTGCACAAAAATGATGTGTGGAAATAAGTATACATATATTTGATTTTTTAAGTATTTTAACATAATTAACATGTAGTGGATATCCTGCCATCTAGGGGAGGGGTGAGGAGTAGGGGGTGAAATTTGTAACAGAAAGCTTTGTAAGGGTTAATGTTGAAGAATTACACATATATGTGTTTTGCAAATAAAAAGTATTAATAAAAAAACAAATCTGTCCACTGACACTTAACACTTATTAGCTGTATGACCCTGCCAAGTCACTGAACCCCAATTTCCTTGCCAAAAAGTATACCTAAAATAAATTACATCACAATATACATACTTTATAAATTTAACTCCCTCATAATTTTTAATCACCTGTCTTTTAATCAGGGGAAATAAACTCACATTCTTGATAAAATTTAAGTATCTTCTATGTCACTTATAGTTTTAGAGAGTCATTTAGGGCAGGACCTCTTAAACTTTCTCCATTTGTGACCTTTTTTCAACTGTAGAATATTATGTGACTCTGGGTATGTATGTATTTAAAATATATATAAAAATAAACCACTTATAATATTTTCATGACCCTCACTTTCACTTATATGGAATTGCAATACACACAAATGAAACTTTGAGTTAGGGAATGGTGAGGTCAAGTTACTTGCATGAGGTTGTCCATCTAATATTTGTCAATGGTAGGATTTGAAACCAGGTCCTTAATTGCATGATGTTCCTTCTATGCACTCTATCATAAAGTTTATATACTGTGGAGGGTAGAAGTGAGAGATGAGATGGAGGAAAAGGTAAGAATTTTATTTATTCAAATCTCAACTCTCACTTTCTTTAAGACATTTAACTTCTTTCATCTTTTGCATTTATAAACTAAAGATGAATCAGATTATTTCTATGGTTCTTTCCAGAGATTTATAATGATATTGAAGTTTTCACTCAAAAAATTGGATTATGTTAATCCCATCTCCTTTTCCTCCTACCCTGAAAAAGATAATATCAGTCAAAGTAGTTTTAAAAACCTATAAATAATACTGTTTTTCTGCAAGAATTGTATTTCATAAACTCAGAGTGTACAAAAAGGATTAGAAAATGATACAAATGAAATCAATCCTCTTTTTTCTGTTTTAATGTGTAAATATGTTTATATTCCTTGTGAGAAGAATTCCTAAATATTAGAAAGACAGTATACCAAGTAGCAGAGTTGGAATAAATCTTAATAGTAGGAAGATATCCATTAAACTGTGAGTTTTGACTATATAGTAATGCAGAACTGAATGGTAAGCATATTTCTTAGCCTTAATCCCAGATGGCCTGAGTTTTTAAATATTAAAAGTGGGATGAATAATTTAACACCACACTAGGAGATCTTTATTAATTAACTTTAAGAACAGTTACAGGGAATTTTATCCTCAGACAGAAACAATCATGTTTTTACCTATTCATTTGAAAAAAAAAAAAAAAAAAAAAAAAAAAAAAACATTCTTCTTAAACATGGTACTTGAAAGAAACTTATTCTAGAATATAAAAATAAATAATCACCTTAATTTTTCCCTCTTTAAACACAGTGAAGTTTGGCATGAACTCGAATTTTCTTTATTTTCCTCCTCTTTAAAGTGGCAGTATCCTAAAATATGTTCAACTCTAATCTCATTACACCTTCTCATTATTTATAGAAGAGGAACCAGTGTTTTATATCTTGCACTAGGGTGAAGGAATCTGAATCTTCTCCTGTTTTCCCACTGATTCACAGCTTGAAGGAATGCAGTCCTCTTTTGGAATGTTGATTTCTATTCACCATGTCAAAAAGAGTTCCTAAAAGGTCAGTGTGCTTGATGGAAGAAAGTTGTTTTTATGATCATAGAAATTAAAGCTAGAAGTGATGCTAGAGCTCATTTGACACAGGGAGTCAATAGATAGATTTAAGAATATTTATGACATTCAACGGGAAAATAATCTATAGCTTATTTTTCCAAAACCCTTTAAGAAGACATGTTCTACTAAATGTTTAATTGTTGGTTTTCTGAAAACCAAGAAATAAATGTGAGATACTCAATTTAATCTGAATTATTTATATCATTTACTTAAGTATAAATAAAATAAAACAAAACCTAATTTGTAGTTTGTCTATTTCTGAATTATAAATGTTCATGCTGAACATTTAACAGTATACAATTTTTAATTCAAGCATACAATAGAATGAGGGCTTCTACTAACTAAAATTTAGTATTTTCTATAATTATGAAAACAAAGCAATAAACTATTAGCATTAGACATCTTCAAATTACAAATGAGATTAAGAGCCTCCTCTCTAAGACAATTCATTTATTTTGTTTTATAATTAATTTATCACACATCCATTTAATATTGGTACATTTCAATATTCTCCCTGATTTCTTTTTTTAACCAAAGCTTTTTATTTTTAAAACATAAGCATGGGAAATTTTTCAGCATTAACCCTTACAAAACCTTTGTTTCAATTTTCTTCTCTTCCACCTAGCCCTCTCCTAGATGGCAAGTAATCCAATATAGGCTAAATACGGTAGAAATATGTTAAACCAATTATTTACATACCTACTTATACAATTATCTTGCTGCACAAGAAAAATCCAATCAAACAGGAAAAATGAGAAAGAAAATAAAATGCAAGCAAAGAACAACAAAAAGAGTGTAAATGCTATATTGTAAACCCCACTCATTTCCCACAGTCCTCTCTCTGGGTGAGGATGACTCTCTTCATCACATCCAATTATCCAAGATGATTGGAAGTGATTTGAATCATCTCATTGTTGATGAGAGCCACATCTATCAGAACTGATTGTCTTATAATCTTGTTTTTGCTTTGTACAATGATCTCCTGGTTCTGCTCATTTCACTTAGCATCAGTTCAAGTAAGTTTCTCCAGACTTCTATGAATTCATCCTGCTAATTGTTTCTTACAAAACAATAATATAGCATAAAATTCATATAACATAACTTATTCAGCCATTCTCCAACTGATGGGCATTCATATATTTTCCAGTTGATTGCCAATTCAAAAAGGTCTGTCATAAACAATTTTGCACATGTGGGTCCCTTTCCCTCCTTTAAGATCTCTTTGGGATATAAGTCCAGTAGAAACACAGCTGGGTCAAAGATTATGCACAGTTTCATAATTTTTTGAGCATAGTTCCAAATTGCTCTCCAGAATGGTTCACATTCTGGAGTTCCACCAACAATGTATCAGTGTCCAGTTTTCCCACATCCCCTCCAACATTCATCATTATCTTTTCCTGTCATCTTAGCCAATCTGATAGTTGTGTAGTGGTATCACAGATTTGTCTTAATTTGCATTTATCTGATCCATAGTGATTTAGACAACCTTTTCACATGATGAGATATTTTCAATTTCTTCATCTGAAAATTGTCTGTTAATATCCTTTCACTATTTTTCAATTGGAGAATGGCTTGAATCTCTATAAACCTCAATCATTCTCTACATATTTTAGAAATAAGGCCTTCATCAGAATCCTTGAATGTAGAATTTTTTCCAATTTATTATTTCCCTTCTAATCTTGTCTGCATTTGTATTGTTTGTACAAAAACTTTTAAATTTAATATAATCAAAATTATCTATTTTGTGATCCATAGTAATCTCCAGGTCTTCTTTGGGCATAAATTCCTTCCTTCTCCACAGATATGAGAGGTAAACTATCCTATATTCTTCCAATGTTCTTATCATATCACTCTTTATGTCTAGATCATGAATCCATTTCTATCTTATCTTGGTATACAGTATTAGGTGTGGGTCAATTCCTAGTTTCTGCCATATTAGTTTCCAATTTTCCCAGCAGTATTTGTTAAATAGTGAATGCTTATCTCAAGAACTGGGGACTTTGGGTTTATCAAACGCTAAATTACTATAGTCATTGTTCACAGATGATTGTAAACTCACTGAAGCTTCTGAAAGCATGAATAGATTCTCTGCCATGTGCTGATTTTGGACTGCTAACTTATTAAGAATGCAGAGTTTCTACACTAGCCAGAACCACACCATCAATATCTAGAATCATTGCTTATAGCAAATAAAGACATGTATAATGCTGAGGATAAGTTCAATTAGTTTAGCAATGTATTTTGAGACATTAGACTGCCTATCAAACTGAAGGTCTACAGAATGCATGACTCGTTGTATGCCTCAGAAAACAGGACAGCATACCACTGTCATTCCAGGAAACTGGATCATTTCCAGTTGAATTTTCTTATGCATATTTTGAAAATAGTGGACATGGGGAGGGGGTTCTTTCTCAAGTTGAACTGACAAAAAACTGTTGCAGACAGAACAATTCTGACAGGCTGGTGAATATTCAAATGTGAAATGAATACTTACCTAAAAGGTTGTGCGTGTGTGTGGCTGTGTGTTTGTATGTCTGTGTCTGTGTTTATTCAAACTAGGTAAATTATCACATGGAGAGCTAGAAGAAGTGATACAAGAACAATTTCAAAGTCTCTTTGAAGAAATTTAGAATCAAAGGGGAAACATGGAAGGTATTGGCACAGGGCTTCATAACATAGCAAACCCACATCAAAGAAAGTGGTGTGTTCTATGAGCATAACAGAATAATATAACAGAATTGAGGCACAAATTTAGATACATCTCCATTCCAAATGTTTATATGGATAATTTCTACCTTGCAGTAAATCCTCCCAAGTTTATATTAGTAGTCTAATCAGCCACAGTCAAACATATCATACCTTGACCCTAATATAATGATATCATTTTGATTTTCTGTAAGCATGAAGAACAACAACAAATCAAGTTAGTAAATGAATAGTATGTTTCATTTTCAGTTTTCTGGTATTACAGATCATCATTGAAATAAGTGAAATAATCTTTCTATAAAATGTATGTATACATAGTATTTCTTAATCTGCTTATTTCACAAAAAAGTTTCTTCTGAAACTATGCATTTCATCATTTCTTATGGCAAAATAAAATTTTAAAATATTTGCATATCATAATTTGTTCAAACATTTTCAGAAATTGAATATTTTATTTTCTTCAATTATATGTAAAAATAATTTTAATATTTATTTTAAAAACTTTGAGTTCCATATTCTTTTCCCTTCCTCTCTCCTCACCCTTACTCTTCATTGCAAATGCAAGTATTTCAAAGTATTTTATATATGAATAATCATGAAAAACATTTCTATAATTGTCATATTGTGAAAAAAACAGGTAAAAAACAAAAAAAAAAAACACTTTGAAGAAAATTACAACAAAAAGTATACTCAATTTACATTCAGAAACGTCCAAAAGTTTAAATTTATTAAATTCTTTATGATTTCCCTTTCCTGTTTAACTTTTGCATTTGAGACAATTTTGACATTTAATTCTGCACTTTTCATCAAGAGTTCTTGAAAATCTTTTATTTCATTGAATATTCATTCCCACCCCCCAAATGATTATACTCAATTTCAATGGTTAAGTGATTCTTGATTAGAATCCTAGCTCCTTAGCCTTCCTTAATATTGTGTTCCAAGCTCTTAGATCCTTTAATGTAAAAGATTTTATGGGTTTTATCCTGTGTTATCCTGACTGTGGTTTCAAAATTCTTGCATTCTTTCTTTTTGGCTGCTTGCAATATTTCTCCTTTACCTGAGAACTCTGAAATTTGACTGTTATATACATTTAAGTTTTCATTTTGAGATCTCTTTTTATGAAGTGATCAGTGGATTATTTCCATTTCTATTTTATTGTCTGGTTTAGAGTATCTGGACAGCAACTTCTCTCATCTAATAGTTCTTTATTATTTCTATTTCTGGACCTCATTCACATAGCATAATTATTATTTTTTAACCTTTTCCTAATCAGTTTTGCTTTTTTGTAGCAGGTAATATTCAGGCCTGCCCAATCTTTCTTTTGAACTACTCAATTACTGATGTCAGTCTCAGACATATTGCTTTCATTTCCATGTATAAAGCATCAACCATTTGTCCTTGTTGAGTAACTTCAAATTAATCTTTGATGTTGACTATTATGAATTAAATTTCTATTAAGTTTAGGTTTGATTGAAATGAAATCCCCAAAATTTCCAAGTTTGTTGAACATCAATTTTTATTCAATATTATACTTAATTTTGCTGAATATGATATTTTAGCTACATGTCTTGCTTTTTTGATTGACTATATATAACATTCCAGGACCTGCAGTCTTTTATTGTAGTTGTTAATAAATATTAACCAATTCTAATTGTAACTCCAGCATGTTTGAATTGTTTTTTGGTGTTTTGTTTGTCAATTTTTCTTGTAAAATTTTCTCTTTGATTTATGAGTTTTGAAACTTAACCATCATGTTTCAATCTGTTTTCCTTGTAGAATCTTGTTGAGGTAGTGATTGGTGGAATTTTTCTATTTCCAGCTTTGACTCTCATTCTATCCCTTCAGGACAATTTTCTTGGATTATTTCTTGCATTATTGAATTAAGATTCTTTTTTTTCTGATCATAGCTATTAGGTAGTTCAATTATTCTTATATTTTCTCTTATTGCTTTTTTTCTCAAGATCTATATTTTTATTATTATTAAAGCTCTTTTATTTTCAAAACATATACAAAGATAATTTTCAACATTCACCTTTACAAAACCTTGTGTGCCAATTTTTCCCTCTCTTCCCCCCCAGTCCCTCCCCTAGACAGCCAGTAATACAATATATGTTAAACATTTGCAATTCTTCTATACATATTTCCACAATTATTAAATTGCACAAGAAAAATTATCACAAAAAGGAAAAAAAATTAAAAAGAAAACAAAATGTAAGGATACAACAACAAAAAAAGTGAAAATATTTTGTTGTGATCCACACTCATTCTGCACAGTCCTCTCTCTGGGTGCAGATGGCTCTTTCCATCACAGGTCCAGTGAAACTAGCTAGAATCACCTTGCTTTTAAAAAGAGCCACATTCATCAGAATTGATCATCATATAATTGATGTTGCCTAGTTCTACTCATTCCACTTAGCATCAGCTTATGTAAGTCTTTCTAGGCCTCTTTGAAATCATCCTGCAAATCATTTCATATTGAACAATAATATTTCATGACCTTCATATACCATAACGTGTTTAGCCATTCTTCAATTGATGGACATCCACTCAGTTTCCAGATTCTTGCCGCTACAAAAAGGGCTGCCACAAACTGTTTTGCATTTTTCCCTTTTCTATGATCTCTTTGAGATACAAGCCTAGTAAAGTCACTGCTGGATCAAAGGGTAGGCAGTTTGAAAGCTCTTCTGGCAGAGTTCCAAATTGCTCTCCAGAGTGGTTGGATCATTTCACAAGTCCACCAGCAATGTGATAGTGTCCCATTTTCCCACATCCCCTCCCACATTTATCATTATGCTTTTCTGTCATATTAGCCAAACTGAGAAATGTGTAGTGTTACCTCAGAGTTGTCTTAATATGCATTCCTCTGATCAGTATTGATATAGAGGACCTTTTCATATGCCTAGAAATAGTTTCAATTTCTTCATCTGAAAATTATTTGTTCATATCCTTTGACCATTTTTCAGTTGGAGAATGGCTTAAATTCTTGTAATTTGAGGTAATCTTCTATATATTTTACAAATGAGGCCTTTGTAAGAATCTTTGGATGCAAAATTTTTCCCAGTTTACTGCATCCTTTTTAAACATGTATGCATGGGGTTTGTTTGTAGAAAAACTTTTAAACTTAATATAATCAAAATTATCCATTTTGCATTCATAATGTACTTCATCTCTTCTTTGACCATAAATTCCTTCCTTCTCTATAGATCAAAGAGGTAAACTGTTCTACGTTCTTCTAATTTGCTTATAATATCACTCTTTATGTCTGAATCATGAACCCATTTCAACCTTATTTTGGTATATGGTGTTAGGTGTGTGTCAATGCATAGTTTTTGCCATACTAATTTCCAAATTTTCCAGTTTCTCTCAAAGAGTGAGTTCTTGTCCCAAAAGTTAGGGTTTTTGGGTTTAACAAACACCAGATTACTATAGATATTGATTATTGTGCCTTGTGAACTTAACCTGTTCCACTGATCAACTACTTTATTTCTTAATTAGTACCAGATTGTTTAGGTGACCACTGCTTTTTAACATACTTTTATAGCTGGTACAACTAGGCCACCTTCATTTGCATTTTTTCATTAATTCCTTTGAAATCCGAGAACTTTTCTTCTTACAGATGTACTTTGTTCTTATTTTTTCTACATTTGTAAAATAATTTATTGGGAGTTTGATATGTATGGCATTGAATAAGTAGATTAATACAGACAGTTTTTTTTTTTTTTGTTTTATATTATTATTTTTAGGCTACCCATGAGCACTTGATATTTTCCAAAAAAAAAAAAAAACATTAGATCTGACTATTTGTGTGGAAAGTGTTTTGTAATTGTGTTCATATTGTTCCTGATTTTATCTTAGCATGTAGACTCCCAAATATTTTATAATGTATACAGTTTTTTTGATAGAATTTCTCTTTCCCTTGCAGCTGGACTTTATTGTTAACATAAAAATGTTGATGATTTATGTAGATTTATTTTGCATCCTGTAACTTTGTTAAAGGTGTGAATTATTTCTAGTAGCTTTTTTACTTGAGTCTTTCCAATTCTGTATGTATACAATAATATCATCTGCAAAGAGTGATAATTAGGTTTCCTCATTACTCTAAATCCTTTAATTTCTTTTTCTTCTCTTATTGCCAAAGCTAACATTTCTAATACAATATTGAATATTAATAGT
>JAJPUD010030124.1:0-13386 GCA_023553655.1 Myrmecobius fasciatus
CCAGCATTGAAAAGCACATTTTAATCACAAAATCACACCCCCCCCCCCATGTGTTCCTTGGGGTCCGTGCTTATGGGGGTACAAGGATAAGCGGTTTCCTGTGGCTGTCAGAATGAAGCCGCTCCCCACTTGCCGTTGTCACAGCCGCCACTGAAAATAACTTAGAAGTTAAGACTGGAGGGGGGCGACCCTAGCAAGCCCTGGCCGCCTCTCTAGCCCCGGGGTTTGGGGCAGCACTCGGCCGCAGCCTGCTGGCCATCAGGTGGGATCCGACATGTTCCAGGCCGGGCCTCCCTCATCCAGGACCAGCACCGGGTCAGGCTCAGAGGAAGGTCAGCCGGATGTCGGGGTGGGAAGCGATGGCTGCTCAGTGGAGGGGATGGTGAGGGGAGGAAAGCCGCGGGGCCTGAGCCTGGGCCTGTTCCCTGGGCCTGAAACCCTTCCAGCCCCTTTCTCCTTCCTCTTTCCTTTCCTCTCCCCAGAATCCAGGACGGGAGGCGGGGGCTCAGGGCTGCAGGGCTGCAGGTTCCCTTTTCTCTCCCTCCCCTCTCATGATTAGACCCTAGCCGGTGCCATTTGGCCTTCCCCTTTCCCGGCCCCACTTTGACTGGCTCTGAAAGTCCCCAGTGGGGGGAAGGCCGGTGACCTCATGTTTATTGCAGAGACTGATAGAGCACTACAAGAACCTACTTGGGGGACAGGGTGCTGGGCGAGGGCGCTGGAAGTGGGACAGCAGCATGGAATCTGTGCAGCCCAGCAGGCCGGAGCCAAAGCTGCCTCCAGGGCCCGTCATGGGGTCTCAGCGGCCCCGGCCCGGCCAGTTTCGGTGCCCAGACGTGTCTGGGAGTGGTTGGGACGTGCTTCTGGGGGCCTGCCTCTAACCTGTGTCTGGTTGCCAGAGCCTGGAGATGAGGGCAGCCGGGGCTGAGAGAGGGGAGCATGGGTCCCCCCTTTGGTTCTAACTCCTCAGTCTGACCTGGGAAACCCTGATTCAGAATAGGGACCCCCCTGACATCTTTTTTTCTTCCTTTCTGCTCCATAAGGCCTGCTCCATAAGGAAACGCAGAGGGCTGGGGAGAAGGCTGTGTTCTGGGCCCCAGGAGGCCGGCCGAGGGCTTTCTCCCCTGCCTCCTGGAGGCTCTCATTACCTCTCACCCACAGCCTCCAGGTCGCCCGCTCCCATCTGCCTGCTGTTGCCAGACATCCCTGAGAACCTGCCTCCTCCTTCTGTCCCTTCCTGACTCCTTGTCCAGACCAAGATCTCTGGCTTTCCAGGCCCTCCTTTTTCTGGAAACGCATCCCCCTGCTCTGGGGCAATCGGCCCGCCCTTGCCCCTCCCCATGCTCATCCCCCAGGGACGCTAAAGGTGCCCGATGGGTCTGGGAGGGCATCAGAGGGCTGCTGAGGGCACCACCTGGCTAACAACTATACCAATACACTTTGTGCAGTTTTAAGTTTGCAAAGATCTTTACTTGCCTAGGTTTTCTCATTCGACCTCACAGCCTTGCAAAGGCAGCAGGTGTCATGATCGTCCCCTTTTTCCAGATAAGGAAACGGAATCCCCCTGCTCCTAAGTATCTGATGACTCAGGACCCCCAGAGTCCTCTGCCTGGGGGCTGATATTCTAGAATCCGGGCAAAGGGCTCATTTGGGGGTCCCAGATTTGGGGAAGGGGAAGGGAGTTTCTGGGGGCCAGGGCCGGCAGGTTCTCCCCAGCTGCCCTTCGGCTGACTTGTGGCACTTCCCTGCCTTGACTGACATTCCTGCTCCCCGGCTTACCTCCTTCTGCTACATCCCTTCCTTCCCACCCCCTCATCTTGACAGGCTCTTGAAATCTTCTTCTTCCTTTTCTTCCAGTTTCCTGGAATGGAAATCTAAGGCTCCGAGAGGAGGGGGTTCACTCAGGGTCACGGCTCATGTCAGGCGGCTGCTAGAACCCCCATTCTGTTCTGCCCCAGCCAAGGGCAGGAGGGGGTGGAGGGCGCTCCCCACTCGGCTAACAAGAATTCAGAGAGGGGGGTGGGGGATCAGGCTGGTTTTGAGACTGACTCTCCTAAGCGCTCTTGCCCAGGTCAGACCCAATGCCCATTGGGGGTAGCTGCTGTGGGGTTACTGCCCATGTCACTGGGGTCATCCTCTCCATCTGGGGCTCCATCCAAAGCTATGCTCTTGGTTCCTGGCCTTTGCTCTCTTGGAGAGATGGTGCCTCTAACAAGTAATGCCTTGAGCTTTCCCAAAGAAAGGAAGCCCTTTGCTCAGCTGAGATTTCAGAGGCCTGAGGCCTTCATTACCCCAGTGGGGTCTGCTCCAGCTGGGCCACGGTGAGCTCGAGTCTTACCTCTCTTAGCATTTTCATTGGCCTTCAGGGTGATAGGCTTTCCTTTTTCTGGCTGCTCAAACAGGATGAACTGGTAACGATGGAAGCCAGTCTGTGGTGGTGGGTTCGGAGGCTGGTAGGCTGAGGGCCAAGAAGGGACAATGGAGTGAATCCTCTTTAGCCCAATGCAGGCCAGAGACCCTTGAGGCCTTCTTAGGTGTCCCCCGGATAATCCAGGCAGAGGAGAATTCTGGGGGCCAGGTTACCCAAATGTTCCTGAGAGAGATGGGCTCTCTTCTTCTAATCAATAGGTTCTCAGGGACAACATCATTCATTATTGTCAGCAATGTCAAAGCATGGCAGGGGGCCCTCCTCTTCACCCCTCCCCTCACTTCACACAAGAGGAAACAGTCCTGGAGAAGTTACCCTGTGAGTTGCCCAAGGCCTTGCAAGAAGTGGCAGGGCTGGGGTTTGAACCCCAGGCTCTCTGCCCCAGACTCACTCCCCAAATCAATCACTGCTAACACTCATGCAGGAGCCCTGCCCTCAGGCACCTTACTCACAATATTAGCCCATCACATCCATGGTCTCCTTAGATACTCCCAAGGGCCCTGGGCTGCTCTCAGCCCCATTTTCCAGAGGAAACAAATGAGGCACATAGAGGTTAAGGGGCTTGGCCAGGGAGTGTGTGAGGAGGGAGGTCCCCCAGACAGAGACTGGGAATCAGGGAGGGCAGTTGGGGGGCGGACGTGGTGATAGATGGTGAGGTGGGGGTCAGGAAGAGGGAGCGTTTCATAGAGGGGCTTTCTAAGGAGGCAGGTTTCACATGGGGGTGGGGGCCACAGAAAACACCCTGACTTCCAGCATCAGCCCCCCAAACCTGCTCCTGATCTGGTGAGGAGGGAGAGGGGGGGGAGGCCCGGCTTTGCTGCTCTGCCCCGGGACAGCCTTTCTGCTCCGGAAGAAGCTCGTTTTTTCTACTGTTCTGTATATGTTTAGCAGTGTCCCCCTCCCCCCCTTCTCTCCTTCCTTTTCCAGCATTTCCTTATGAACTAAGTTCCCAGGGGAGCCAGTTTCTTGGACGGGCCCAAGGATCTGGAAGTGGTTATGGGGGTGGGCTGGATTCAATTCAAAGGCTTGCTCATGGAAGCTCTCCCAGTGGGAGTGGCGGGCCGGGCTGTGGCAGGGGAGCCCACTGAGGACCTTTCGGATCAGAGAGGGCCCTCTTCCTTCTCAGGAATCAGGGTTGGAAGGGTAGAAGGTGTCCCCCCACTCCCCAGCCCTCCAGTCCTCCTCAGCTCTTCCTTTTCCTCTCCTCTTTCTCCTGCAGGAGACATTGGACTGGAGCCTTCCCTGGCCCCCTCCTCAGATGGGGAAACTGAGGCCCAGAGTTTGCCCTGACATTCCTTCGGTGCCTCTTTTTTTTTAGTCAGAAGATTCTGGGAAAGAATTTTGGGGGGATAGAATGGGAGGAAAAGGCCTGGACTTCTTAGCTACATTTGTCTCACACCCCCCACTAAGCCAGTTTGAAAGTCAGAGAGAAGAGGGTCCAAAGTTGTCTGTTTGGAGCTCAGAGGGCCTGCAAGGGAGAGGCAAGTCAGTCAGAGTGACTGAGCGTGGGAGTGAGTGTGAGTGGGCGTGTGGGAATAGTGTGCTAGAATTGGAGTCAGGAAGACCTGGGTTCAAGTCCTGGGAACTTTCTATCTATGGACTAAAAAAAAGAATAAGGAACTTGCTCAATCAGAACAATTTTTTACTCCTACTTTCAGTTCCAAATTTTCTGCTTCTTGCCACTCCTTCCTTTACCCATTGAGAAGGCAAGAAATTTATACTCTTTTGAACTTCTCTTTACTCATCTATAAAATAGAGATAATAACAGCATGTACTGTAGAGTGTTGGTAAGGATGGTAATGATGTGAGGATCAAATGAGGCATTGGCTGTAAAGGCCTTTGTAATTAAAGCGCTTATATAAATAACAGCTATTATTTTTACTAATGTTGTCATTTTAGGCTCATCTTTGTTAAGTGGAAATTCAAATAATAATAATAGCTAGCATTTATGTAGCACTCAAAAGTTGGCAAAGTACTTTACAGAAGTGACCTTCATTTGATTTTTAAAGCAACTCTGTGAAGTAGGGTTAGGATAATAATATCCCAATTTTATAAATGGGGAAACTGAGACTCAGAGACTCTGAGAGAAGTGTCTGAGGCAGGATTTGAATTCAGCACTTTCTGACTCCAGGTCCGGTGCACTATTTGCTTTGCCACCAAGTTGCCTTTGTAATGGTAAATACAGTCTATATTGGCAAATATGGTATGGATGGAAAGGGTCCTGCTTTTTTATGCTTAGGATTACTATTAATATTATTGTTGTTATCTTGGTGAGAGATCAGTTAGTTGATCAGCACTTATTAACTGCCTAAGCTCTGAAGATAGGAAGAAAGACAGGCTCTTCCCTTGAGGAGCTTACAATCTAATGTGTTTGTGTGTGTGTGAAATGAAGGTGTCTGTCTGGCAGCAAAAGTTTGGGAAGAGTCTCCAAGTCTGAATGATTTCATATAGGTTTTTGTTCCGTGAACATTCATGTGTAAGGAGTATTTGTGCTTATGGGTGTTAGGGTTTCTGTGTAAGCTGGTGGGGGGGGAGGGAGAGGGAGAGGGAAGGAAGAAGGGAGGAAAGAAGGGAGGGGGAGGAGAGACAGAGACAGAAAGAGAGACACACAGAGAGACAAAGAGACAGACAGACAGAGAGATGGAGAAACAGAGACAGAGACAGAAAGAGAGAGACAGAGGGAGGGAAGGAAGGAGGGAGCACAGGTACATGCACATTTTTAAGTCAATGTCCAGGTTTGCAGGCGTGGTGAATTTTAGCAGGTGCTGTTAGGAATGGCTGTGTCTTGGAAAATGACATCGGGAAGTAGGAGAAAAAGAAACACGAGCTTCTCTCCTCCATTTCTCTTCTCCAGAACTTCCCCCATCTTCACCCTGAGTCTCCCATTCCAGGACTCTTCAGCAGAGTTCCCTCCCTAGTGGTGAGCATGGGAGCCCTTGCCCAATGTGGGCATCCTGGGCACCTTCTGGCTTACTTCCTGGAGAGATGAGGTTGGGAAGTTGGTTCCCACTGGGGAGTGCTGTCAGTCCCGAGGACATATTCAGACAGAGAGAATATGGAGGGATTAGATGGGAAGGGAAAGCATGTTTTAGGGGCAATAGGCAAGGAGAAAAGTCAAAGGATGAGGGAGGTAACAGTAAGCTCAGGTGCCCAGCTCTGCATTTGGCTTCTGCGTCCGACTAGATTGTAAGCTCCCTGAGGGCAGGGGCAGTTCTGTAATGATGATGGTAGTGTACATCTCTATGGTCCTTTACAGTTTTGAAGGCCCTTATGGGACAGTGGCCCTGTGAGATCAACAGTACAACTACCAAGACCCCCATCTTACATACGTGGAAGGTGAGGTGTCACCCACAGCAGGCTCTGGCACAAAGCCGAGGCCCCATAAACGCTTACAAAAAGAATTCATCAGACCCCCTTCTGGGGTGTCTCAGAGCACACCCCTGCACCCCAAAGCAGCTGGGTCACCTGGAAGTCTTACCTCCTCATCTTACAAATGAAGAAACAAGAACCTAAGTAAGTACCATTGGAGAAAGGACTGTTTCATGTTTTGGACCCCAATTGCCAGGGCCTTGCATTTAGTGCTCAATGAATGCTTATTGATTGACTGACACTGAGGATGGGCTCTGGAGCGGCTTACTTACCTGTCAGCTCATGGCCACTTATTTTTCCAGTCTTGAGGCCAGCACCCTAAAACAACAGAAGCACATGTGGGTTACATAGGGAAGGATAAGAGGGAGCAGGAAAGCCTGTCTGTTGGTCAGGAGGTGGGGATGGGTGCTGTGGGAGGCTGCATCTTGGACAAATGCCCAAGGGAGAATGCCGAATCCACATCTTCCAGGTTTGTTTGTTTGTTTGGTTTTTCCTGAGGCCATTGGGGTTAAGTGACTTGCCCAGGGTCACACAGCCAGGAAGTGTTAAGTGTCTGAGGCCACATTTGAACTCAGGTCCTCCTGACATCTTCCAGTTTTAATGCAGGTAACATGAAGGAATGGTTCAAGGGGAAGGACTCCCCGGAGGAAAGGAGTGGGCTGACTCTGGAGAAGTCCAAGGATCCATTTCTTGTCTCAACTTCTGGAAACCTAAGGGACTGCGGGGAACTGGAAGTGTATTGTACTAGAAAGGGCACTGGTTTCAGAGCAGTGGTTGCCCGTCAGCTCCTCGTGACTCCAAATGGCATCTTTTTTGGCAAAAATATTGGAGTGGATTGCCATTTCCTCCTCCTGCTCATTTTACAGAGGAGGAAAATGAGGCAAATAAAGGGGCTTGCCCACAGTCACACAGCTACTGTTTGAAGCTGGATTTGAACTCAGGTCCTCCTGAGTCCAGGTCTGATGCTCTATCTACTGTGGCACCTAGCTACCGCTTTATTTATTTTTATTTTTTTATTTTATTTATTTTTATTTACTTTATAATTTTATTTTATTGATTTTCTTAATTAAGGATTTTTATTTTTAAAATATATACATGAATAATTTTCAATATTCACTCTTATAAAACACATATTTGCACATATTTCTACAAATATCATACTGCACAAGAAAAATCAGATCCAAAAGGGAAAAAAAATGAAAAAGAAAACAAAATACATGCAAACAACAACAAAAAGAGTGAAAATGCTATGTTGTGGTCCACCATCAGTTCCCATTGCGCTCTCTCTGGGTGTAGATGGCTCTCTTCATCACAAGATCATTGGAACTGGTCTGATCACCTCATTGTTGAAGACAGCCATGTCCATCAGAATTGACCATGTACAATGATCTCCTGGTTCTGCTCGTTTCACTTACTAACTGCCTCTTTAAGTGACTTGCCCACATCTGGAGTGCTTTATGGTTACCTCTAGGTTACCTTAGCCCTTGGATGTCTAAGATTCTGGACCACAAGCTGACCTCCAGGCTCTCTTCTAGCTCCAGACCTGGCCTTCTAAATTGGGTATCAGTGGCCCGAGTTTGAGGTTCTGCACAAGGGTGCAGATCCTTCCCATCTCCTCTGGCAGCATTCAAAGGGCTTGGCCAATGGCTGTCTAAGCTTGGGATAGTACAAGGGACAAAGGAGGGTGGGATGGGGCCAGCCAGGGCTCCTTTTGTGGGGCTGACTCAGCTTGTGGCCCCCGGCAGGCCCTGGGGCCTCCTCTGGGCCTCTGCTCTCCCCAGCCTGTGGGAAATGAGATGGGGGGTGCTGTGTTAATTACTGTTTGTTTGGAACTGGGAGATGCTCAGATGAAAGGACTTAGAGGGAGGGCACTGGGCTCACTGGTGCCAGTACCCTGGGCTATGCCAGAGCCCCCAAATGTAGGTTTTTATAACGTTCATCGTGATGATTAAGGACAAATTATGACCTAACTGTGGCCTAGCCACTATTCCCACTCAGCTGGTCCTCTTCCTTGAGTGAGGGATCAAGGTGGGGGAGCCCTTAGGGGGGCAGGAACCTCATCCTGAGGTCTTAGGTTACTGCTGTAGTTCTCATTTTATATCTAAAGCCCAGGTAGGATCCTTGCTATTCCAGCTGATAGATTAACTATAAAATCCCTAATGTGGACAATATACTTCACATGTGTGATTATGCTCGATGTTCATAACAAACCCATGAGGTTGATTCTACTGTTGTGCTGTTATCCCACTTTACAGAAGAAGAAACTGAGGGTCAGGACCACTGAGTGAATTATTGATGGTTACAGAGCTAATAAGTGCCAGAAATAAGTTAGACTGGAACTCTCCCTGTCTGCAGGACTTTCCATTACTCTGTTATAACCTTCAGGATTAATTTCATGCCTGCCCTATAGCCCAGCCTCCTATTTCCCTGTAAAGAGTTCCTTCTCTGGAATGCCCTTCTTTTTTGCCAATAGGCCTTGAATTTTCCCAGAGCTGTTCCTCTGACACCTTCAGCACTTAGATGCTGGCAGGAGCAGGAGGGTCTGAGGGTGGGGGTCTGCAAGGAAAGCGTGGCAGCTGCCTTTTTTGCTTCTTTCCCCAGAGGGCCCCTTTGTGCATTAACCACTTTTCTCACTCCTTTCCCATTGTGGAACAGCCTTTACTGGCTTCTATTTCTACGCCAGCTGTTTGGGAGGAGGCCAGTGAGCTGTGCCCACCCAACTCATTCTCATAAACTGCTCCCAGCACTTTGACCCATGCTGCTCCCATCTACCCTGCCAGTCATATGTGCCACAGCTCGAGATCTTACTTCTAAGGCCTGTACTGCCTCCTCCCTGTCAGCTCACCCCCACCCAAGCTCCCTTCCTCATCAGGATTCTCTCCACCTGCATTTTTCCTTTTTGTTTATTTTGTAGCTATTGCAGTGCCTCGGATAGAGGAGAAACAGAATGTTTGTGGAATGACATTGAATTCAATATCCTCCCTCCCTTTATTAGGATTTGAACCTGGGGTCTCAGACTGCATAAAAGGATCCTTTTAGCTCCCCACTCTCCCTAGCTCAGACCTTCCCAGCCCATCTTAGCTAGTGATTTGTTTAGACAAAACAATAGCAACCCAAAATCGCTGTTTCATTTTTCCTCTCCTAAAAACTCCCAGCCCCACCCAGAGATATGACCTTAGCTCTGTCCACTGGAGGGAAATGGGGGTGGGGGTGGGGGTGGGGAGGTCTGGGGTGGAAAGTTTGATTTTCCTCCCTTTGACTTGGGAGGGAACGGATTCTCCCTCTGGGAAGTTTTCTCTCACCAACTGGAGCGTCTTAGACAGAGAACTGATCTCTTCCATTTACTTTGCTGAGTAAGACCATATGGCCTTTTGCCCTGGACCCTGGGCCTAAGCTGGCTGAGTCAGCTTCTCAGGAACTTGTAAGCAGGGATCCTCAAAAGAGCTAAAAATACTCCGGAGGAAGGAGAGTAGTTGGGGGTCCCAGGTCAGAGCCATAGCTGGCTCGTTTCAGCTTCTTTCTCTGGACCGTGAGGGGCTTGGACAAACGTTCTTTGAAGTTCTAGGATGCTCTGATCTCATGACCTCTGGAGCAACCTCCCCTGTGTGAGTTAAAAAGGGCCTGAAGAACAAGGGAGAAGTCAACCCATTCCTGTTCCTTGCCCTGATGTGTCACCCCAAACTCTCATTTTTTGGTTCCTGCTATGGGGGAGTCCTTATAGAAAGCATCTGTACCATAAGGGTGGAATCTCAGGAGTGGGGAAGGGTGTTAGCTCTCATATTAAAACATGGGTCCCTAAGATGAGACTGGCAAGCCTTTGCTAATGTTCTACTCCTGGAAATCATTAACATGCCCCCAGTTTCATAGTTGAGGAAATGGGAGAACAGGGAAGAAAGTTGCCTAAGATTACACTTGGAATCCAGGCTCCCTTATGTCTATTCCCATGCTTTCCTCATTGTATTGAACTACTTCCTAGAAGGAGCTCTGAAGGGAAGAAGAGAAATGGTTACAGACAGAAGTACAGGAAATAGCAGAGGACTGGGAGTCAAAACATCTGGATTCAAACCCAGACTTTGCTACTGAACACCAGTACCACCTTGGTCAAGTTCCTTTTATTCTTTTGATTTTTTTTTTAATAGTCTCAGTTTCCTCATCTGTAAGAGGTATATTGAATGATCCCTAAGGTCCTTTCCTACTTTCAATCCCATAAAGTGATATGTTCCTTGTAGGTTCAAGGCATGAAGTATGACCAGACAAGATGGACCTGCTTAGAACCATGGAGGCCCGGGGTCGCATGGGAGCACCTCAGGGAGGGTGTGAGAAATCATGAGAAGGAGAGGAAGGGAAATGGAAAGTGGAGAATCAGAAGGCTTGGATATTATTCCTTCTCCTGCTTTTTGTGGCCCTCTGTTTTTTACGTTTGTAAAATTCAGGGAGTGGGAGGGTGATTGTACCAAACAACCATTGAGGTGCCTTACAGCCCCCAAATCTATAACATTATGATCTTTGAGGTTTTGTTTGGTTTTGTGTGTGTGTGTGTGTGTGTGTGTGTGTGTTTAAGGTTTAGTTTCCTTTTTAAAATCCCATTTTCTTTATTTTTTGTTTTCATACCACTTCTTCTATTATATCCTACCATTCAATTTAACTATTCCTTGTAATATAAAATAAAGATAAAAAACATTTATCAACCAAGTTGGTGGTATATATACTTTTTATATTATAACCACAATCATTTATCTTCATTAAAAAAGTGGGGTAGGGGTTGGGAGGGAGGTGTATTTTCTCAGCTTTTCCTCATGGTCAGGCACTAAAATTTTTTTTTTTTGATAGGTGACATATAAGTAGTTGCTAGATTTGGAATTAGAAGAATTTGGTTTAAAATCTTGCTTCAGACACTTTTTAGGTATGTGACTCTGGCCTAGTCCCTTAGCAGATTTGAGTCTCACTGCTCATTTTATAAAACAAGGAGTCAGAATGGATGCTTCTTAAGATCCCTTTTTGCCCTACACCTGTGACCTGACAATCTTATGAATGCTGTGGATCTTCAATAAATCGAGTGCAAACATCACCTTCCTAACTGTTGCAAGGGCACACTCTATATATGGTATTCAGAATTTTCCCTCAGCTAGCACCAACCCCACTGCATCCAGATTTCTCACCAGCATCCCTAACTTTTACCATCAAGACCATCTTGGGTACTATAAAAAAGTAGTGATTCTGCTTAGAGTAGAAATTACTTAAAATGTTGCCTCTAGTGCTCATTGTAGCACACAGGAAAAAGCTCTGGCTTTGACACCAGAGCACTTCAAATTCTTTTTTTTTATTAAAGCTTTTTATTTTTCAAAACATATGCATGGATAATTCTTGCAAAACTTTGTGTTCCAATTCCCCCCCTTCTCCCACCACTTCTCCTAAAAGGCAAGTAATCCAATACATGTTAAATAAGGTAGAAATATATGTTAAATCCAATATATGCATGCATATTTATACAATTATTTTGCTGCAAAAAAATCAAATCAGATCAGAAAAAAATGAGAAAGAAAATAGAATATGAGCAAGCAACAACAAAAAGAGTGAAAATGCTATGTTGTGAACCACACTCAGTTTCCACAGTCCTCTCTCTGGGTGCAAATCTCTCTTCATCACAAGATTATTGGAACTGGAACATCCCAAATTCTAACCCTGGCTCTACTGCTTCCTAGCTGTATGACTCTGGTCAAGTCAATTAGCCACTCTGATCCTCAATGAGGGAGATGGACGAGATGGCCTGAGACCCTTTTGGCTCTACATCTATAATTCTATGCATCCTGGATGCTTTACAGAGCTTTTGCTATGTGCAGAACAGTGGAAAAGGTTGCAGTTTCTGCCCTCAGAGATCCTGCGTTTTCATTTCTCAACCTCCCAGCTGGATTTCCTAGATCCTGTTCAACTCGGGGCTCTTAATATGACTCTACAAAGCAGGAGGACTCGACGTTCTTTTGGGGCACTGGGAACTGAGTTATTTACTAGGTGCCTTTAGGAAGGAGTTACCTTCCCTAAATGGAGAGACCAAGGCCAGTCCGGCAGAGGCCGGGGCAGCTCTTTGAGGGCCTTATACATGTTTAACGCTCCCTGGATGTGATGGGCATGTGGGAGCTAGGCGCTCACCCAGCTCCTACAAGGATCCTCAAGTCCTGGGCATATATATTAAACTAGCCAGGTTTCCCATTCCTCTAGAGTTGTGTTCCTGGGGTGGTGCTTGTTGGTAATCATAGCTTGGAATAAGCAGCCCTCCAAGCAGAACTCCATGGGAGTTTTGGCTCTAGAAGGTTAATTTTCCCTTCTGTCCTCCCTTAGAGCCTGACTATTCCCCTGTCAAATGGAGTGAGAACTGGCCAATGAGCTCCAACAGAGACAACAGTTGGCTGCGTGGACAATTGAAAGACACTTTCGGTGTGTCCCAAAAAGGCCTGAGTCAGCCTTGCTTCAGGTGGGTCTGGGGCAATCTTTCTCTTTCATGGCGTCCGTCCAGAGACGATGTGGTAAGGGGAAAGGTGCTGGCCTTTCCTCTCTGACAGTACAGCCCTTAAGAAATAGGCCACAGGTGGTCTTTTAATTTGTTCGTTTTCCATTCTATGTGAAAAGAGCTTCCAAAGGTTGGGAGAGTGAGCCACAGGAATCTGGAAACCAGGCTACATTTTCTAACTTAGTTTAGCATCGATGCCCCCAGAGTGAGGATCAGTTTGTGCCCCTAGGATTCTGTGGCACATTCAAGAATGACTTTGGGACCCCAGCCCAGCACAAGGACTCATCCCTGGTAATGTGCTGAATCTGGATTCGGAGAGAATTTCCCCACACTTGGGGTCTACCTAGGAACGAAACTGAGTTTAGAGCCTACTCCCCAGCAACTAAAGAGATGTCTGGGAGAGCGTGTCCTAGAGGTATTGGTAAATTGTCTATTTATCCTTGCTGTGTTGAAATCAATATGACTCTGTAAAAGCCACTCGTGTCAAGTGGCTAGAAAAAACTAGAATACTAGTCGTCAACTCCTTAAATAGGGGAAACACTTGGTGGGGGCTCAAACTGATGAGATTAGGGGGGACACTGCAACCCCTCATGAGAGCCTAGAATCCTGAGGTGAGGTGGAACTGTCCTCCCTCTGGGAGAGAGTTCCAGAGCACACAAAATCCTTCACAGAGCTGCCAAATTAATCTTCTTAAGGGAAAGATTGAACCATGTCATTCTCCTGCCCCTAAACCGCCAGTGGCTCCAAAACCTGGCCTTGGAAGCCCTCTGCCATCTGTCTCCAACCTACCTTTCCATTTTTATTTCACACTACTCCCTGTCCTTGGACCCACAGCTTGCAGCCAAATCGCACTCTTGCTCTCAGAACTTGACATTCCATCTCCCCCCTTTGTGCATTTGCAAACCTGTGTCTGCAAGGTACTCTCTTCCCTCTGAACCCTGAACTTCCTCCAAGGATTGGCTCAGGAGCCACCTCTTCTGTCTGTGGAGCCCACCTTGGCTCTTGTTCTTATCACTAGGCTCTTTGCCAGAATAGGTCATGGATGTCATTATGTTGTTGGAACCAGTTGATGGATAGATGGACA
>JAJPUD010030125.1:0-13386 GCA_023553655.1 Myrmecobius fasciatus
TGTGTGTGTGTGTGTGTGTGTGTGTGTGTGTGTGTGTGTGTGTGTGTAAAGGCAGAGAGACAGACAGAAATACAGAGACAGAGAGAGACACACACACACAGAAAAAGAAAGACAAAGACAGAGCTGGAAAGATAGAAATAGACAAATTGAGAGACAGTCACCCAGAAAGAGGCAGAGATAGAAATCTAAAGAGAATAGGACCTTTTCTGTTGGTATGCAATGTTTTGCATTTCATAGAATTACAGAATTGGAGAATTGAAAAGGACCCGAAGGTGGGTATTCCCACCTCTTCTCCAGGCTAAACATACCCAGTCGTTTCAACTGACCTTCACATGTCACAGACAAAGGAACTTCATCATGTGGACATTCTCCGGTTCAATGCCCTTCTTAAATGGTTGCACCAAAAACTGAAGCTAGTATTCTAGATAAAGTCTGATAAGGACAGGTTACACTAGGACCATCACTCCCTATTACTGGAAGCTCTTCTTAAAGTAGTTCAAGATTATATGAACGTTTTTGGCTCCCACAAGATATCACTGAATCATAAATTATTAAAGCAGGATAGAACCTTAGAAAACATATGTTTTCTATGCTGGAAAGAATACTAATAATAGCTAACATTTATATTGTATTTTAAGATTTACAAGTAAGTCTTTCTACAATTATACCATGGAGTAGATGGTGTGGGTATTTTCATTTTATCTCTATTTTACATATGGAAATTGAGGCTCATAAAGATGAATTTGACCATGATCACATATCTACTAAGTATCCAAGGAAATATTTAAACTCATGCCTTCTGGACTCTGAATTCAGACATTTTCCAATATCACATTACTTCTTTTTCTCCAACAGTAGTTTATTTTTTATGAATACATGTAAAGATAGTTTTCAACATTCATTTTTGTAAAACTTTGTGTTCCAAATTTTTCTCCCTCCTTCCATTATTTCCCCCTCCTCAAGATAGCAAACAATCTGATATAGCTAAATGTGCAATTCTTTTAAACATTTCCTTATCTATTGTTTTATACAAGAAAAATCAGATAAAAAGGAAAAAATGAGAAAGAAAAAACCAATCAAACAGCAAACAGGTGAAAAATATTATACTTTGGTCCACATTCATGCTCCTTAATTTACTCTCTGGATGCATATGGCATTTTCTATACCAAGTATATTGGAATTGCTTTGAATCACCTCATTGTTGAAAAGAGCCAAGTCCATCACAGTTGATCATCACATAATCTTGCTATTACTGTGTACAACATTCTCATTATTGTTCTCCTGGTTCTCTTGATCACTTCATTTAGCATCAGTTCATAAAAGTCTTTCCAGGCTTTTCTGAAATCATTTCTTATAGAACTACTCAGAGGAATGTAGTTTAGTACCAAAGATTAAACTCAAATCTTCTGATATCCAAATCCACTGGAGAAATGTTCCTTCAGTCCATGGCTTTGCTTTCATCTTTATATGACTTTTTGATGACAAATCAACCTTTTCCCTGTCCAGTGTGAAGGGTTCTTTTCACATTGAGTCTTTCCTCAACTGACAAGGCATTATGATAGTATTTTCCGCTAAAAAACAAACAAACAAACAAACCTGTTCACTCTATAAAATGCAAGTTCCCTGAAGGTAGGAATTATTTATTATCCTTTTATTCTAAGTACTAAGCAAAGAGCCTAGCATATACTAAATACTTTTTTTTTTTTTTTTTTTTTTTTTGCTGAGGCAATTGGGGTTAAGCGACTTGCTCAAGATCACACAGCTAGGCAGTGTTAAGTGTCTGAGGCCAGATTTGAACTCAGGTCCTCCTGACTTCAGGGCTGGTGCTCTATCCACTGCACCAACCAGCTGCCTTGTATATAATAAATACTTAAATATTTTTCATATTCATATGTGCCTATGATTTTCAAACCCTATGGTTTGAAAGGTATCATGGACAAGACTATTAGCATCAATGATGGAGCAGACTAAATTCTTCCCTCCTTCCCAGGCCTTCTCCAGCCCCTTCTCCTCTCCCTATTGTCTGTTTTCTTCAATCTTAATCTAAGAAGAGACCTATCAAGTGTTGTGGACTGGACATTAACATTCTAATCTGAGTTGCCATATGCATCTGTAGTTAAGCAAGAGCACAAGAAATTCAGTGTAGTGGTTGAGGGATCATAAAGTTAAAATTAGGAATTGGGATACAATTCCAGCACCCCAGAATCACCAGGTTCAGACTTTTGGGCAATCAATATGAACACACCGGACAACATTAATTCTAGACAAACAATATACTTATTCTATGTCTGCCTGAAGTTTGAGAACATCCCCAAGAGGCATGTACTGACCCATGGGTCCTTACATACTGAATTATGATCCTTTGTATGACTAATCTTTCTTCCCAAGTAAAGAACTTTTATTGTTGTTGTTCAGTCAACTGTGTCCAAATTCTGCATGACTCCATTTGGGGTTCTCTTGGCATAGATACTGGAGAAGTTTGCCATTTTCTCTCCAGCTCATTTTACAGATGAGAAAACTGAGGCGAATAGAATTAAGTGACTTATGCAGGATCATGCAGCTATTACGTGTTTGAGTCTAGATTTAAACTCAGGAAGATGAGTCTTTGATTCCTGACCTTGCACTCTATCCACTGTGTCACCTAGCTGCCCAACTAAGGGGACAGACCCAAATAAAGAAGAATCAGCATTAATACGATAACAATAGTTAACACTTACATAGAATTGGAAAGTTTGTAAAGCATTTAATACACCTTATCTCATCTGATCCTTACAATAATCCTGTGGAAGTGAGTGCTAATATTATACCCATTTTAGAGATGAGGATACTGAGAGAGAGATTAAGGGCCCAGGGTACATATCTAGTAATATGTCTGAGGCAGGATTTGAATTCAGTTCTTCCTAACCCCAGACCCTGGCACTCTGTGCACTGTATGAGCTGGGTCATAATTATCATGCAGATTTGAACCATCCTGCACCACGTGCTTGTCTCCACGTGTTTTTCCAGTGCCCCATCGTGGAACCATGATGGCCCTAGTTTCTTGAAGGCTCTGCTGGCAAAGCACACGCCCCACTCAGATGGAAAGGTCTTAACTACGGGCTTATTGTTTGTCACCTAAAAAATCATCCTGAATGACTTTAGGGCAGCTCAGCACCAAGTTTGCTGTTGGATGCTGAGTAATATGGCTGCAGCAGCTCCTTAAAGCCATAACCGCGTCTGGAACGGATTGTTCTGCATCAGGGGAGGTTCTCTCCACTTTGTGGATGGAATCACTCATCCCTGACATGTTGAACCAGGAAAGTCGGTGCTTTGTTGAATGACATGCCTGAGAGATCTTAAAAGCAGGCGTCTGGGGAGGGCAGCGGGCTCAAGGGCCAGAGCGAAGCTTTTAGAGGGCATGGCCAGCACATAAATCCTCCAACTGCCCACACCCCCATCCAGCTTGTGAATCTTCTTGGGCTTTAGTCCTTGATTTTCTGTCTAGTGAACCTTTGGCTGTCTGTGTTCTTAGCCTCTGAGCCACCTCCTACTGTAGACTTTGCCTTCTGCCCTAGGGACCGGGCCCTGCAGGACTCAACCTTTTTGGATCATCCTCTCTGAGGGCTGGCTGCCCCCTCATGCTTCACATTTGCCCCTCACATCCAATCAACTCGTATTATAAATGAGGAGCCTGGCAGGGTGGGATAATTAAGTAACCTGGCTATATTCAAACAAGTGGCAAGTGTCAGCAGCATCCTTCTGCTTGGAGATCAGAGCCATGAACAAGGATGGGGCTCAACCCATCTCATTAAAATTATTTTAAATTTATGGAATAAAAGAAGCATTTCCATGTTACTGTATAATAAAGAAGATGATTGCATATGAAACCCTAAATCAACTAAATACAAGTTGCCATTCCTTTCAAATATACAACAAAATTATCATTTAAATTTCTTTTTTCTTGCTTTTCTCCCTTGCTACTCCCTCTGCTCTAAAGATGGCTACTATTCTCTGACTTCTTCACTGTGCTCCAGAGCCTGACACACCTTTCTCTTGCTCTCTCCTTTCCTGTTTTGCAGCTTCCTTTTTTGTGTTGTTTTCCTAATTAGATTGTAAGCTCATTGAGGTCAGGGACTATCTTTTTTTTATATTTGTATCTCTAGCACTCAATATAACACTTGGCATGTAGGATGTGCTTAATAAATGCATATTTACTATATTATTTATTTATATATTTACTATTTACACATTGCCTATTCACTATATATAATATATTATAATATGTAATATATTACATATTGTATAATATATGCATATTATATTTTCACTAAATATAATATTGTTGTCATATATTTACTAATATAATATTTACTATTTTATTCACTTAAGCTAAGAAAAATTAGGCTTTA
The DNA here is from genome assembly GCA_023553655.1 of Myrmecobius fasciatus. Classification (NCBI taxonomy): domain Eukaryota; kingdom Metazoa; phylum Chordata; class Mammalia; order Dasyuromorphia; family Myrmecobiidae; genus Myrmecobius; species Myrmecobius fasciatus. The sequence continues at coordinate 4,389 of JAJPUD010030125.1, forward strand.
TTGAAAATATTTACTTTTTTATTATTTTTTATTTATTTATTTTTATTATTTATTTATATTTAGTATATATTTACTATTTATACATTATCTATTTACTATGTACTATATATAATACTGTCATTATATATTATATATTCACTATATATAATACTGTTATCATATATTTACTTATATAATATTTACTATTTTATTTATGCACTCAAGATAAGAAAGAATTAGGCTGTATTGGAAGTATTTACTATTTATTATTTATATATTCACTATATATAATACTGTTATATATTTACTTATATAATATTTACTATTTTATTTATTCACTTAAGCTAAGAAAAAATTAGGCTGTATTGCAAGTATTTACTATTTATTATTTATATATTCACTATATATAATACTGTTATCATATATTTACTTATATAATATTTACTATTTTATTTATGTACTCAAGATAAGAAAGAATTAGGCTTTATTGGAAATAAGAGAGGTGAAACATCATAGAGGTAATCAAGAGTTAGGAAACACTGAAATAGAAAATAGAAAATCTTTAATTAGACATCCTTTAGACTAGAGTTGAAATTAAAACAAGATGGGATGGACTTCGTACAGCAACCTAGAAGTCTGGACTGATCTAATTGACCTCTGAGATTCTATAGCAAGAAATGTCATCAATATAATTTTTCCTCTGTTAGGCTTAGTTGACCCTTAGATGGACAGAAGGCTGTGCTCAAGGCCTTTCTGAGATGGGTCAGATCCCCTTTCTAGGCTGGGGGTGAATCTAGGAGTCTTTTACTCTAACTCTCTCAGTTTGCAGAACTGAGACTCAGAGGTTTCAGGGGCCTTGGCCCCTCAGCTGGATCACCCACAGGAAATGAAGCCAGATGGTTCTGACTGTCTGAACAGAACACCGGCCACCAGAGATGAGGGATGAGGAGTGGATTCACTGATTTTTGGTCTTCTGCTCCCCTGGAGTGGAAGCCTTCCGCAGATATGTGACTCAGCTACAGATACACAAGGGATACCTCCACCTTTATCTGACAGCCTAGAAGGAGCAGCACATATATGGAAATAGTTAATGAAGTCTGGGAGATCTGACTGAATTAGGCCCCTTGCATCCTGCAATTAGGCAGGATATTAGCATTTCTTAGATATCCATTATGTGTCTGGTGCTGTGCTAAATGCTGAGGAGACAAAAAATGGCAAAAGATGGTCTAGAAGAGCTCACAATCCACTGTAAGGAGACACTATGACAGCTAGGTGGGTACAGTGGGCAGAGCTCTGGCCTGATAATTAGGAGTTCAAATCTGGCCTCAGACACTTGCTAGCGGTATGACATGTTTATCTAGTTTTCTCTAGAGAAGGAAATGGCAAACCACTCTAGTATCCTTGCCAAGAAAATCCTAAATGGGTCATGGAGAGTTGGACGTGACTGAAATGACTCACCAGGAACAATGTAAAAACAAACTATACATGGGATAAATAGCAAATATTTGAAAGCAGCAAGGCATGAGAATTATAGAGAGATTGGAAAAAAGTTTATGATAGATGGGAGGATTTAAGTTGGCACTTGAAGACAGCCAGGGAAGTTGGATTGAAGATGAAGAGGCTTGGGAGACAGCTAGACAAAAGGCCTGGAGTTGAGCAATGGACAGTAAGACTCGTCAATGTCACTGGATGGAAGAAAATATTGATGGTTATAAGAAGAATGGGGGGAATTACCCTACTCAGTTTTCTAGGCTTTAAGTAGGATATGTAACAATTGCTAACCTGTAATGGAGGAAAGCATTTCCATATTGAGAGTTCCCCATATGGTTTAATTCATTAAACTTTCCAGATTTGAACTCAGGGCCTCCTAATTACAAGGCCACTTTACTCACTGTAGCATCTAGCTATCATATTATCTCCTTGCATTGGATTGTGAGCTCTTTCAGATCATGAACTATCTTTTGCCATTTTTTTTATCTTAGCACTTAGTACAGCACTAGTCTGCCCCTTTTGCCTTTGATGTTAGCGTGAATTTGCCCTTCCCATTGGCTACTAACTTTCTCTTTTTGGGTCAGAGCAGCTAGAATTCTATAAATGCATGCATTATTCCTATAGTTCTAAGGCCCCAAATGTGTGTTTGGTGTATGTGTGTGTGGGTACCTAGATGAATGTAAATATATGTACATATATTCTCTAATGTTGAGGTAATTGTTTGAGAGACAAAAAGAAAGAGCACACTTTATCTACCCATGAGGCTGTGGTTACATTTGCAATCATCTGCAAAGCCAAATAAAATGATAGGAGTGGGCTGCCTGCCTACCTCCTCAGGGCCTTGCAAGGATTAGAGAGTAAATTTTGGCAAAGCCTTTTGAGGTCATGGGATAAAACTGCCTTTAGATTACGGCCAATTATGCTCAGTGCTCTGGTACTTATGAAACAAAACATAAAGAAGACGGGCTCTGCTTTGGGGATTTCTAATCTGAGATGTGTTAGGCTAATGTACTCTTGGTACTGCCACTTTAACTCTTGAAGGTCCTGGGGATGGGGAGGGAGTGGGATTGGGGGGGATAGAGAAGGTTGGAAACAGAACAGAGTCCTAGGAATAATCAGAATCCTGGCTGGCTTCCAATTCTCTGAAATGTCTTTGCCTATTGAGAAAGTGCTCCAGGAATCAGAAAACACCTCTCCATGGGGGTGAACATGCCGTTGGAGCAAGTCATAAAGCAGGTCCTCTCTTAGACATTCTCTGAGTGGCTATTCCCATGCTGGAAAAAGAAAAAAAAAAGAATTTAACTAATAGAAACAAAGGGGCTACATCTATGTAGGAACAACTTTCTTCTCTTTTTGGGAACTGCATGGAAATTCTCTGCAGTGAGAGTATGTTGTTTGTTTGTTTGAATTTTAAAACAGCAACAACATTTGTCTGGTATGGTTGAGGAGGGAGGGAGGAGTGGGGGATGGAATATCAATCTGTTGTCTGCATTTTTGATCAATCATTCCATTTGTTGCATGACACCAGGCACGGGCAATATTGCATTATAAGGCTTATCAAGTCAGATCTTCCAGAACACGTTTATTATTCCAAAAGTATGTGCCTTGATTAATAATAGATGGTTAGCCACATCGTTAAGAAGCGTGATTGGCACCTTCTATTGGTTGTCTTGAAGACTAATTTAGTGAGGCTGGCTGACGGGAGAGCAAAGTTTTTATTGTTCTGTTGGCTAACTACATGCCCGCCTGTTTGCAAATGAAGAAAAATTCTCTCCTTTTAAGGTTTAGGCACATTGAGTGCCTAGGAAAACAAATGATTCGCTTTTGAAAGTTGCTTAAATAAGTTTGGCTAATGAATCCTCTTCAAGATCTTTGCCCTGAATGCTTTCCCTCTTGCTTTTCTAAGGATATTTAACTCTTTTGGTGACTAAATCTCCTCTAAAGTCCAGCTCTGGGGCCTCTTTAAGTCACTTTAAGGAGCAATTTATCAAGCATAGTATCTGCAAGGCATGATGCTATGTATCCAAAGACAAACCAGCCTGCCTTCAGGGAGTTTACATTCTACTGGAAGTTGGCTTGTTATCCAGAGACTATGGGGTGACCCTGGTTTTTCAAAGGCACAGAGAGATTGATTTTTACCAAGTCATCCACTGGGCTGGAAAAGCCTAGATATACCCCATGTGCTTGTCATCTGGGGACCAGCCTTGCTAAATTCAGAAATGCTCCATGTCAGAGAGCTGGCCACTGGGAAAGGAGTTGTTCTAGCCATAATGGCTGCCAATCACTACTGAGGCACACAGGGATTTTGATTTAGGTGGTGGAGGGCAGCAGGTTTTCTGAAGAAATAAGTGACAATAATAATAGCTTCCACTTAGATAAGTTCTGTAAGGTCTGTCTCCCAAACCCTTTAACCAGAGTAACCTGTGGATGAGGGGAGGGAAAGTATTATCCCATTTAGAGAGGTGTAAATGATTAGCATGGGGCAGGGATGCTCTTAGTTACCCCAAAGAGCTGATTGTCAAATTGTGTGCGAGATTAGAAATTGGCAAATTTCTACAGATCAGTTGTTGAGTTGTTGCTTTGTTGATCAGACTTAAAACATAGTAATGGAGAAGAGGTTAGTCCTACCTGATTTGTTTTCCGGGAGCCCATGGTTAAACATTTGCTAGCATACCTCTGGCATCACACAATTAGTAATTATCAGAGCTGAAACTTACATCTTCCAGTTTTAATTCCAGGTTTCTTATTATCACACCAAGCTACCTCTAACAGCAGTTCTTAACCTCAAATTTAAAAATTTGAAATAATTTTTGATAATCCTTAATTATAATAATTTTTAATATTCTAACTCTTAATTGGTTTTCTTTGCAATCCTATATATTTTATTTTGTGTATTTAAAGACAGTATTCTGAGTGTGTGTGTGTGTGTGGGGGGGGAGATAACATTAGACCTTACCAGGTTGCCTTAAAAAAATCCAGAAAAAGATTTTGTTGTTCAGCAGTTTTCAGCTTTGTCTAGCTCTTTGTGATCCTATTTAGGATTTACTTAACAAAAATATTGGAATGGTTTGCCATTTTCTTCTCCAGCTCATTTTGCAGATGAGGAAACTGAGGCAAGAAGGATTAAGTGACTTGTCCAGAGTCACACAGCTAGTAAGTGTCTGAGATAGGATTTGAACTCAGGAAGATGAGACTTGATTCTAGTCTTATTATTTACCTGCACCAGAAAAGGGTTATAACCTATCAAAGGGGGATAAAGAGCTGTATGACTAATTTAGGAGCCAATCAAGGCTGCCTATGAACACTTAAGGTAGTACCTAATTTCACTCTGGAAATTTAGCTAGTAATAATAACTATTATATAATGCCTCCTATGTGCCAAGCTCTTTACAAATATTATCACATTTAATTCTCACAATAATCTTGAGGGGCAGGTACTATTATTATCATCCACATTCTACAGATAAGAAAACAGGAGAACAGGTAAATGACTTGGCTGGGGGCCACACATCTAGCTAAGGGTCTGAGGTCTTATCTGACCAAGTCTTTCTGACTTGAACCCAGTGCTCCGTCTACAACACCAGCTTACTGATTGGGTCAGTGGTGTTCCCAGAGCATAATGCAGGAATGCTGTTGGAAGAAACAAGGTGCTGGGATGGGGACATTAAAAGTGTAAAAGGTATTTGGAGTGGGATAATGTAGGTAAAAGTCTTTTCAAATTTTGTTTATTTATTATTTATTAAATTTTATTTTATATTATAATAATATAATTATATAAAAATTACATGCATTTTCTATATGTATAAATTATATATAAATAAATAATATATTATATTTGCCAAAATAATATTCAAAAAGTGCAGGTTTGATCATGTCACCACCTTCCCTCCCTTAACCCCTGGGGCTCCCTATTTCCCCAGGAATAAAATATACACAACACTTTTTGGCTTTTAAAACTATTTGCAATCCATCTCTAATATGTTACATATTGCTCCTCTTTCTGCACCTCTTCAGAATAGTGTATGAGTAGATAGAATGTTGGACTTGGAGTCAGGAAAAAGTGAGTTTAAATACAACCCCAGTCACTTTACTAGCCAGGTGACCCTTTGGTATGTCACTGACCCTTCGTGCCAGTTTACCCATTCAAAAAATACGGATTATGCAATGAGAAGATTCCAGGCAATTCCAATAGACTTGTGATGGAAAATGTCAGAGAGAGAACTATGGAGACTGAATGTGGATCAAAGCATGGTCTTTTCATCTTTTTATTGTTGTTTGTTTGCTTTTTTCATGTTTTTTCCCCTTTTGATCTGATTTTTCTTGTGCAGCATGACAAATATGGTACATATTTAGAATTGTACGTATTTAACCTATATCAGATTGCTTGCTGTCTTGAGAAAGGGGGAAGTTAGGGGAAAGAAGAAGAAAAAAATTGGAACACAAAGTTTTCCTAAGTTGAATGTTGAAAACTATCTTTGCATGTATTTGGAAAAATAAAATACTATTAATTTTTTTAAAAGTGTGAATTATGATTGTTCACATTTTGAGAATAAAATGAGACAACCTGTATGTGCTTAGCAAAACCTAAAGTACTAAATAAATGTTACATTTTGTTATTTCTTACTGTCCCTCATTTATATCTTTCCACCTGTTCCCTTTGTGTCATTGAACAGAATGCCCTTATCTCTAGAATGAGCTGATTTCCACTTCCATCTCTTAAAATTCATGGTCTTCTTCAAAGATCACCTCAGAAACTCTCTCTGACTTGAGGCTTTTTTTGATTCCTCTTCCCCTTTGCCCAGGTCTCCCCCTTTTATTTTACGTTTGTTTTGTGTATATTTATATGTGTATAGATTATTTTCTCTTGATAGAATGTTAACTCCTTATGTAGGAGTTTATAGAGCAGAGATTGTTCATTTCCCTTTGGTCCCCAGCCCATAGAACAGTACTTGGCACACAAATAGAGCTTAACAAATGTTCGATTTTTTTCTTTGTTTGTTGGTTGGTTTTGATAGCTTTAAGGAGCAAAGTGAGATTTCCAGATACATTCATTAACTTCATGGCCTTTTTGATACTTTACTTTGCCCTCCTAGAGAGAGATGATAAAAAAAATACTTCTCTAATACATTAGTGTTCCAACAATCTGTCTTTTCATTGATAAATTTATTTCCTGAGGCAGTCACAATCCACCTGGGATTTTGTAAATAGACTTTTGCTGTGACTTCAAATGTCATCACCTTTCAACCAACCTGGTGACTGCTAGGCCAGTCTTCAAGGCAATAAGTAAAGCCTTTTTCAAATGGTAGGAAATGCTCCGGCCTATGCCAGGCTTCCAACCCACCATCACTCCCAAGCCATAGTGAGACAAGACTAGGGACTCAGGGAGCCTGAGAACTGTCTCCAGAAAGCTCTAGAGGTTTGAGAAGGGGATGGATGCAGGGGATTTTTTGCAGGTTAAATTGCCAAGACCTTGCAACTAATCAAATAATATGGGGGAAGTGAGAGTGAGGAAAAGATGGCTCTGAGGTTGGGAAACTGAGTAAGTGGAAGGAGGGAAATTAGGAAGAGGAATGGATTTGGAACTCAGAAAAAAGGAGTCCCATTTTGGACATGCTTAATTTAAGGCACTTGAGAGGCAATAGAATGCTGGATCCAGTCAGGAAAACCCAGTTTTAAATCCTAAGACACTTACTGGGCAGCCTTGTGGCACAGGGGATAGAGTGCTGGGCTTGAAAGCAGGAAGATTCGTCTTCCTGAGTCCAAATCTGAGACCTCAGACACTTACTAGCTGAGAGACCCTGGGCAAGACCCTTCAGCCTCATCAGTAAAATGAACTGCAAATGGCACCCCAGCATCTTTACCTAGAAAAGCCCAAAGGGGGTCACAAAGAGTCAGACATGACTGAACCACAAAATAAAGATATTTACTAATTGGATGATCATTTTCCCTCTGTGGGTCTTGATTTTCTCATCTGCGAAATGATGGTGGAGTTGTACCGGATTATCCCTTTTGGCATAAAATTGGGATCTGTGATCATGTGGAGGAAGGCCTGGATTGTTTCATTCCCTGTACTTATTTCCCCAACCACCTAGTGCAGTGTTAGGCCTAGAAGATATTTAATGTAAATAATTGTCAATTGATTGACGGCTCTAAAGTACAGAATGAGACACATTGCCTGGGAGGTGCAGAAGGAATAAAAAGAAAGAAATAGTATATTATATATTTTATATATACACACATGTGTAAACACACACACATATACATCTACAATGTGCAAACACATACAACACACCCATGCACGCACCACACACATGTGTAAACATACACACATGCACCTACAATGTGTAAACATGTGTGCACATATACAATACACACAACACACCCATATGTACATTATATACACATATGCATGCATATATGTGCAGATACCTATATAATAGTCTGTCTATATGTGCATACATAGACATGCAATACATGTGTGTATAGATATACTACATCTATATGTATTATACAAATACACAATGCACATATACATATTCATGCATATTTACACATATACACATACAGTACACTTCTGTGTGAATGTGCATACATATATGCAGTTGCAATACACATATATGTATATATACATACAGATGCACATATGTTTGCATGTATAAATATATAATACACACCACACCTATGTGCAATGCAAATGCACTGTGCACATACATGTATATTCCTGCATATATGCACAGCATACCCATGTGTATAACATGTTTGTGTATATGTGCATATATGTGCATATACACACAAATGCACACACACAAACAGGCATATACATACACACATATACACACACAAACATCCCAGGTACTGGGCCAAGTGTTTTATAAATAATATTTCCTGTGATCTTCCCAAATATCTCTGCAAAGGAGGTGTTGCTATTTTCCCCATTACATAGTGATGAAAGCTTAGGCAAACACAGAAATTAAGCGAATTGCCCAGAGTCACACAGCTAAGAAGTGTCTGAGGCAGGATTTAAACCCAGATCTTCCTGACTCAGGCCCAGGATTCTAACCATTGTGCCATTTGGCTATAAATTTAGGCTTGACGTAAGGAAGGGGGGAAATCCTATCAGAATTATCCAAAATTAGAATGGGATTGCTGTGGAAGGAGGTGAGCCTAGCAACCCTAGAGATCTTCAGGGTGAGACTGGATAATGACTTTGATATATTGTATAAAGTATAAGTGGATTAGCCTATGAAATCACCAACTTGGAAATTTTATCATTCTAGAAGGTTATATAACAAAATAAATGAGAAGATGAATGTAGCAATGGGGGTTGCAAAGTGTTTGTATCACATTAGTGGTCCTTGGAAGGTCCCTGACTGCATCCGCTTTTCCATCTGTGAACTTAAGGACCTCAGACACATTGACTCTCATGTTGTGTCTACATTGCAAAAGTTCTCACCCTGGGCGTGTGACCATGTGAATTTAAATATAGATAGATAGATAGATAGATAGATAGATAGATAGATAGATAGATA
>JAJPUD010030126.1:2261-13385 GCA_023553655.1 Myrmecobius fasciatus
AAAAAAACAACCTAAGAAGGAAAACAAAATGCATGGAAATATTCACAGAAAGCGTTAAAATGCTGTGTTGTGGTTCACTCTCAGTTCCCACAGGCCTCTCTCTGGATGTATATGACTATCTTCATCGCAGAACAACTGGTTTGAATCACATCATTGTTGAAGAGAACCACGTCCATCAAAATTGATCATCGTATAGTATTGTTGCTGTGTATAAGGTTCTCCTGGTTCTGCTTATTTCACTCAGCATCAGTTCATGCAAATCTCTCCAGGCTTCTCTGAAATCCTCCTGTTGGTCATTTCTTAAGTACAATAATATTCCATAACATTCATATACCATAATTTATTCAGCCATTCTCCAATTGATGGGCATCCTTTCAATTTCCAGTTTCTTGCCACTACAAAAAGGGCTGCCACAAACATTTTTGCACATGTGGGTCCCTTTCCCTCCTTTAAGATCTCTTTGGGATATAGGCCCAGTAGAAACACTGCTGGGTCAAAGGGTATGCACAGTTTGATAACTTTTTGAGCATAGCTCCAAATTGCTCTCCAGAATGGTTGCATCCGTCCACAGTTCCACTGTTGGTAATATATTAAAAATGCTGATGATTTATGTGGATTAATTTTGAATCCTGCAACTTTGCTAAAGGTGTGAATTGTTTCTGGTAGTTTTTTAGATGAATTTCTAGGGTTCTCTAAGTATACCATCATGTCATCTTCAAAGAGTGATAATTTGGTTTCTTCATTACCTACTCTAATTTTTTTTTATCTCTTTTTCTTCTCTTATTGCCAAAGCTAACATTTCTAATACAATATTAAATAGTAATGGTGACAGTGGGCAGCCTTGTTTCACTCCTGATCTTATTGAGAATGGTTCTAGTTTGTCTCCATTACATATGATGCTTGCTGATGGTTTTAAATAGATGCTACTGATCATTTTAAGGAAAAGCCCATTTATTCCTAAACTCTCTAGTGTTTTTAATAGGAAAGGGTGTTGGATTTTATCAAAGGCTTTTTCTGCATCTATTGAGATAATCATATGGTTTTTGTTAGTTTGGTTATTAATATAATTAAGTATGCTGATAGTTTTCCTAATATTGAACCAGCCCTGCATCCCTGGTATAAATCCTATTTGGTCACAGTGTACTATCCTGGGGATGATTTTCTGTAATCTCATTGCTAATATCTTATTTAAAAGTTTTGCATCAATATTCATTAGGGAAATTGGTCTATAGTTTTCTTTCTCTGTTTTCACACTACTTGGTTTATCTATCAGCACCATATCGGTCTCATAGAAGGAATTTGGCAATATACCTTCTGTCCCTATTTTCTCAAATAATTTGGATAGTATTGGAATTAATTGTTCTTTGAATGTTTGGTAGAAATCACATGTAAAGCTCTTTGCCCTGGGGCAATTTGGCGAATTAATTTAAGGTGCTGGGCCGGTGGGGGCCAGGACTAAGACCGAATTACTCCTTACACAAGGCAAGTCTGCCAGAACACCTGCCCCCAATCCGGGCAGAGTGTCCCGAGTGCCTCAGATAAACTCCAGGTGTTTGGAGTTTGGAGTTTTTGCCACAATGAGCTGAGCTGAGTTCCACCCTCACTTCTGGCCTGCACCACTCTTTATCTCTCTGTCCGAGTTAGACAAACCTGATATGAACTTCTTCAGAGATATCAGCAACCAGTATCCAAGTTTTTCTGAATTCGTTGGCTTGAAGATCAGTTCAGAGGCTTATTTTATTGTTGGTTTGAGAGAAGATAGTTGGAGACGCAGAGTCACGTTTTTACTCCGCCATCTTGGCTCTGCCCCTGGATCCACTTGATACTAACTTTGTAACCATGGGCAGCTACATGGTTACAGTGGATAGAGTACCGGACCTAGAAGACTCATCTTTCTGAGTTCAAATATGGCCTCAGACTTAGTGTCTGGGCAAGAAATTAAATTCAGTTTGTCTTAGTTTCCTCATTTGCAAAATGGACTGGAAACAGTAAACCATTCCATTGCCAATAAAATTCCAAATATGATCACAAGGAATTGGAACATACTGGGAATGATTGAACAAATAAAACAATTGCAACAAACACAATACATATATACAGATACATAGATGTGTACAAATGTTTGTGTATATTTATATATGTGCATAGGTATATACACATATATTTGCACATGTATAGTCAACTACTTATAAAACTTATAGCATTATTTCTAGATTTAAATATGTGCTCCAAGAAATGTTTCTTCTAATATTTTAAAGGAACTACTTATAATATTAGTTGCAGTGTACCTATCTGAGCAATTCTTGATTTATAAATGCTTTACAGCCTTTCCCTCACTAACAAAACTTTACCCATTATAGAAGGAACTCTTACTATCCCCTTGTTAGGGAAGTGGATACTTTTGCCCTTTTTCTTCCTGTTCCTTCTCACCACTTTCATATGCTACCTCTTACTATTTCCTGCTCTCATTGTCTTCCCAAGGTCCCTCAGAATTTCCTCAACTGCTCATTCTTTGAATTGTCTTCCCTTGTTCCTGGGGAAAGTTAATTGCCTATGAAATGCACAATTCCCAATTCCATGTTCAATTCCACAAAAATCTATTTCATTTCAGAACAATTTCCTTATCAGCCAGGAACTACTAACCCTTTTATCTACAAGCTTAAGCTCCTGTCCTTATTCTTATTCTCAGCCTAAATTGTCCTCTTTCAGAAATTTGTCCCTTCATACCTTGGAGGACTTTACTATCCTCAAAGTTCCTCTTTTCATGTCTTGGGCCTAATTTCCACTCATCAATCTCAATTTCTTGACCTAATTCTTCTCACCCTCTCTCAAGCACCAATTGGGGAATGCTGATCACCAGTTCCCACTGATCTTTTTCTTTTTTTAAAAAAAATTTCTCTCTTCCCTATAATTTTTGTCCTTTCAGAGCTCTCACTCCAGACCAGAAAAAACCATCACTAGCATTTTAGAGCTGGACCATCTCTATTCCTACTAGGCTAAGCAGTAGGAAATCTATACTCATATAATATGGATTTGAGCAAGAGAAAATTTCTTCCTGGTATTACTAGTTGAAACTCAAAATTCATTTTCCTGTAGCAACATTATGTTACACCAAGTAGTTACAATCTAAGATACTATTAGCACTAGAGTTCAGCTATATTAAATGTTAAATAGGCAATTGTGGGCTAACTAGGAACCATCATGTTGTACATTGTTTCTTTGAGTAAATGTATTCCCTCTTCCAATCAATTTACAAATGGACATTTGGAACATAAACTGTATCTCTATGTTTCAGACTCATTGTCTTTATAAATGGTTTATAATTCATTCTAGCCCGAAGTGCCAGAAGAATGGATTTAACATCTTACTTGGTCTATAAACTCAAGGAAAAGAGTTCTATCTGACTAGAAAAAAATCGTTTTACAAGTTTCTTTTTCTAATCTTGATTTACTGATTAGCTGGACCTACATACCTTGGGGACACAATAGTACTCCCAATATGATTTTTAGGTATGGAGTATAGACCAGGCTTGGTCCTGGAGGAACTGTTTTTAATAAGAGGTTCCCTTTTCTAACATTCATCAACTTATTAAGCAACCCACTCTGAAGAATGAATTTCATTATAATGAATTAGATACTCTCTCAGGTTTAGGATATCCCTCCAAAAAAGGAAGTAAATAATTAACCAAAGTGCCATGTGAATCAAGCACAAGACGTGTAATACATTGCTATACCACTAAAAAGGTTAAATGCAAAAAAAAAAAAAACATTCACAGATGATTTAATGACAGAATTCAGTATCTTTGCAGAGTTCAGTTGCTTATAATCACTATTGCTATTTAATAGATTACTATTTAAATTTCATTTAAAAATAATTTTTGAAGACCACTAAGAAAGTATTTTGTATTTTAAAGTGACCATGCATCATGATTCCATTTAAAATTTCTTTGAACATTCTGTTTATCCATAGCCTTGATCAACCTCTCTGATAGATGGTGTTGCTGTCAAAACAGCAAACAATGATACTCACTTGTACACTTCTGGGACTTTTGAACTCACAACTTCCCTCTCAAAACTATACATATATATCCTTGGATATGTGCTTAAATGAGATGGAGAAAGAATAAGAAAAAAGGAAAAAGAGGCAAAGACAGCCAGAGTTCAATAACACAAGTTTGCCTACTTGAGTCTACAATTTTGAGATAGATAGGATACCAAGGAGAGAAGATTCACCTTTGCTCTTTCTTTATAAGGATTAAATGATGCTATCTATCTACAGAGTTCAAGCCAAGAGATATAAGCCAGAAAATGTCTGCTTTTCTTCAAAGAATGTGTACTGCAAAAATGTTTATTTTTTTGAACAAAGAAAAATATTAACAGCATAGCATAAGGGATAGAGGGATGACCTTAGGATCAGAGAGACCTAGGCTGAAGTCCTACTAATGACATTCCAGCTGTGTGTGACATAAATGAACTATGGGGTAGAATATTAGACTTAAAATTAGAAAGATGAGTTCAAATTCTTTCTGATATTTACTAGCTTTGTAACCATCTAAAAGTTAATTAATCCTATCCCCTAGAGTGGTTGAGGATGTCTAAATCTAAGTTCTAAATCTATGATCTTATGACATCTGTTATGACAGCAGTTAACTTCTAAAGGATCTTAAGCAACTTTATTGCATAGTTGAATTGTAGTAAATGCAAGAAGTTATCACATCATGAGTTAGTGCACACAATGAAAATGTAGGATAAGACTTCATCCCTCAAAAAAATAGCAACACAAACGCTTCAGCCTCTGAAGTATTCGATATTTCATCCCAATGAATACTTTTCCCACCAAAATATGCCTTCTTTTCACTTATCTCTCTTTCCCATAGATAAAGGTCAAGGAGTTGAAACATTTATTCCCCTGAGATGGAGCCTCTCTCTCTACCTCAATCAATTAGTCATTACTTAAGCTTCAGGTTTCAATTTGAGTTCATTAAATTTCTAGTAAATGCTTTCTATTTAGTGAGTGCTTAAAATGTATTTGTTCAATTGGATTCAATTAAATTTGAAGCTGTTGATTTCACATCAAAAGTTCTCCATGGGGAGAGTAAATTCCCACACTTTTGGATAAAGAGGGGAATACCAGAAGAAGGCTTTAAATTATATAATATTTTAAGGAAAATCAAGATTTTTTTTTATCAAATGGATCCATGAAAGTTTTTATTTGGATGTCTCTTGCAGTAATGAAGGCCCATTGATGCCTGTCCATTACCTGAGATGCTGAGGCCTTCCTTGATTTCTTCTGACTGTGTGGAGGAGTCAGGCTGACCACAATCTTTCTTTTCAATCACCCATCTTATTAATTAGTCATTTAGTCAATAAGCATTTATTAAATGCTCATTGTGTGCCAGACACTGTGATAAGCACTAGGGTTACCAAGAAAGATAAAAAGCAGTCATTGTCTTCAAGGAGTTTATAATCTAATTCATACATCTCCCCGTTAATATCTTTTGTTTATTAGTTGCAGCATGTTTAAACATGCTATGTATGCAATACTCCATTATTTTCTCTATGTTATTTACTTTTAATTCTTTGGCTATTGTGTTCAATTTACTCACAGAAATATTACATTAAAAAGCTTGGAATTTGTGATTTTAAAAAATGCTACCAGAGAAAGAACTGATGGTGTCTGAATATAAAACGAAGCATACTTTTTTTCTTGTTTTTTTTTTTTGTTTGTTTGTTTGTTTTGAGACATGGTAGTTATATTTCCTTTCACAACATGAGTATTATGGAAATGGTTTGCATAACTACACATGTATAACCTAAATTGAATGGCTTACATTCTCAATTGGAGCAAGGGGAGGGAGGAGGAGAAAAAAATTTAGAACTCAAGAGTTTTAAAAACAAATGTCAAGGGGCAGTTAGGCATCACAGTGGATAGAGTACCAGCCCTGAAGTCAGAAGGACCTGAATTCAAATCTGTTCTCAGAGACTTAACATATCCTAGTTGTGTGAACCTAGGCAAGTCATGTAACCTCAATTGCCTCAGCAAAAAAGCGAAAAAAAATGTCGAAAGTTGTTTTTACCTATAACTGGGGAAAATAAATTTTAAAAAGGGGAGTTTTGCTAATTCCTAAAAATAATACACCCCAATCTCTCCCTTTTTAATTATGGGCCTAATTTAACCAGTTGTACAAGCTGTCCCAAAAATACATACTGATAACCAAGCTTTACAAAATGTCCATCTAACTAATTAGATCATGACATGAGTAATAAGGATCTTTCTTTTCCATATTTGTATGGGCTGACCAAACTCTATTGCGCAATCCCAGATCTTTACCATTTTAGCACTTTATGGAACCAGCTGCAAACAGGAGCATGTGAGGAATCTTCCTATTCAGATGAAATCTTTTTTCATCTTGAACTACTTGCTGCTTCCTTTCCATCACAGAAGAAAACATCTTGGGCAAGTAAGCATCTCTTTCATGACATTGCTGCTTTTATGATGAAAGAATCACTGAATAAGGTGGTTCTAGTCAGATACTAACTATCTGTGGGAATCTAATCAAGTCATTTAATCTCTTTCTCTGTCAGTTTCCTCATCTTAAAAATGAGGACAAATGGAGATAGCATTTATAAATTGTAAATCTCAAAATTCCCAACAATGATAATTATATAGTATAAAATAATCATTATATTCATTATTATTGGTATTATATGCTATATAAATGTTGGTTATAACAATAATCTAGGGCAGCTAGGTGGCCCAGTGGAAAGAGCACTGGGTATGAAGTCAGGAATACATGAATTCATATCTTTTGCCTTAAACACTTACTAGCTGTGTGACTTTGGAAAAGTCACTTAATACTGTTTGTCTCAGTTCTCTCATCTGTAAAATGAGGTAGAGAAAAAAAATTGCAAACCATCCTAGTATCTTTGCCAAGGAAACCAAAAATGGGGTCATGAAGAATTAGATATGATTGAACTGACTGAACAACAATAACATAATATTAATAATCATCATTATACTATTTATACTACTACTAAGACACATTGTATTAATAATGATAACTATTGTTATAGTCAGCATTTATATAGCATTTTAATGGTTTTGGTAAGAATAAAATTATCATTATCAGCATTGCTCTTATATCAATTAAGAAATCCTGAGGATTTTATTGTCTAGATGGGAAACACCTTATTGGAAGAGGGTCATTCATATAATATTTTGCTATGCTGAATTAAATATTTAACTTTCTTTCCAATAATCAACAAAAAAGCAGAATAGAATCTGCCCTTTCTACATCTTCAGAGATTGTAAACATTTCACAAAGCCTTACATCAATACCTTATTGTGACACAGAGGTGATCTTTGTTGCTTAAAAGATATGTCCAGGGAGTTGAAGCTTAAGCAGTTTCTTTGTTATATGGGTTTGCAGTATATGTGTGGCTTACACCATGTCTATTTCATAAGAACCAGGGTAAGTATAGGGAAGCTTGACGTCAGTATGTTGGCTACTTAATAAATTCTCTGGCCATGGCAACCAAAAAAGAAAGAAAGAAAGAAAGAAAGAAAGAAAGAAAGAAAGAAAGAAAGAAAGAAAGAAAGAAAGAAAGAAAGAAAGAAAGAAAGAAAGATGTAAAATATCTAATCCTTTTATTTGTTTCCTTGTTTTGTTTTTTTGTTTTTTGTTTTTTTTACTGGCTGTCAGGATAACATAAAAGCGAGCAATAGGCAGTAAGAATCATACAGCTTTTAATTAACTCTAAACTTTAATCTGACTATTGAAAGTCCTAATATGAAATCTATCTCAATTGTCCAATGAGTATATATATGCCTTGAGTACTTCAGTAATAATGACATGCTTGACATAAATTCAGTAGAAGAAAGAAGGAATTTGTAGCTAACTAGAAGGATGGCACACAAATACTTCTTGGAGAAGCCAAAATTAAAATTTTCTTTTTCTTTGGAAAGTAGAGATGGATTTAAAACTATAGCCAAAAAGGTACTGAATTATGCTTACTATTGAACTAAGATATACTACAATATAGTATTGTACCAATACCAAAGAGATAAAAGAAAGAGTTAAAGAACTTATATGTATGTATGTATGCCTCATTTATCAATCAATTAATTATATAATGTGTATTAATGTGTATTTATGGAGAAATGAAAATTAAGACAACTAAGGTGGCACTACACATATCTCATTGGCTAAGATGACAGGAAAAGTTAATAACTAATGTTGGAGGGGATGTGGGAAAAAACTGTGACACTAACACATTGTTGGCACAGTTACGAACTGATCCAATTGTTCTGAAGAGCAATTTTGGGGTATACCCAAAGATCTATCAAACTGTTCATACCCTTTGATCTAGCAGTGTCTCCACTGAATTTGTATCCCATAGAAATCATAAAAAGGGGAAAAGGATCCACATGTGCAAATTTATTTGTGATTCAAGCCAGTTCCAATGGTTTTGTGATGGAGAGAGCCATCTCCACTCAGAGAGAGGATTGTGGGGATTACAGAATAACATTTTCACTTTTTGTTGTTGTTTGTTTACATTTTTTCTAATTTTTCCCTTTTGATATAATTTTTCTTGAGCAGCATGATAATTATGGAAATATGTATAGAAGAATTGGATTACTTGCCATGTATTAGAGGAAGTGGAGGGAAAGGAGGGAGAAAAATATTTGGAACACAAGGTTTTGCAAGGGTGAATGCTGAAAGCTATTTACTAATATGTTTTGAAAATGAAAAAAAATTAAAAAGAAACTTCAACCTCAAAAAAAAAAAAAAGAATTGTACATGTTCAACATAGGGGAGGGGTAGGAGCAAGGAAGGGAAAAAAATTTGGACCACAAGGTTTTGCAAGGGTGAATGTTAAAAACTATTTTTGCATATATTTTGATAATAAAAAAGTTATTTTTTAAAAAAAGAATTAGATTCTGAGCCAGAATGGGAGAGGAGCAGCAAATATGCATTAAGCATCTACTATATTTTCTAGACAATATGCTTAGTTCTTTAAAAATAATATTTCATTTGATACTTACATGAGGATCTGTTAGCCCCATTTTGCAGTTGAGAAAACTGAGGCAGTTTTCCAAAGTCACTTGGTTGGAGTCGTTCTTGGTTTGACAGTCATCTAGTGAATATTTGAAGCTGAAATTTAACTCAGATCTTCCTAACTCCAAGTCTTCTCAGCTATACCATCTGACTGCCATCTTTATTTTTGTCTTTCCACTGGATTCTGGAAGGAAAAGTAAAACTAACAATTTTGTGCAATTCTGCTTTATTTAAATTCAATTCACACAGAAGTCAGGACATCACCCCTTAACGTCATTGATTCTCTTTAAAAACTAAATACTAAAAAGCAGCTGCACAAAAAAATCTGGTGTGGGACAATGCTTTTTCACCCTGGAACAGAGCTCCATTGCAACATAAAGCAAAAATCAATAGATAAATTGGAAAAAATGAGCAAACAACAACAGCAATAAAAATGACCAAAGAAAGTTACAATAGTTATAGGAAAGATCAAAACACAAATTGAGAAGACCAAAAAAAATCAAAATGACTATACCCAGAGCCTCAAAGAAAAATGTGAATTTTCCTGAGACCCAAAAAGAATTACTGGAAGAGTTCAAAAAAAATTTTAAAACAAATAAGAGAAGTAAAGAAAAATTGAGGGGCGAAGCCAAGATGGCAGAGTGAACACACAACTCTCTGTAACCTCCTCTGACCTTCCCTCAAACCAAGAACAGAGTAAGCCTCTAAACTGGTTCTGGAGCCAAAGCACCCCCCAAATATTTGGACTACAAATCATTCCCAGTAGGTCACCTTGGAAGAGCTTTGGAGCTCTTCAGAGCAGGGTGTCATTCAGTTTGTGGAGCTCAAACTGCAGCCATTGTTTACAAGATACACATCTAAAGCATAGAGATACATACAGAGTGAAGGTAAAGGGCTGCAGCAGAATCTATTATGCTACAGGTGAAAAAAAAAAGCAGGTTAACCTAACCCTGGAAGTCACTCAGCTAAACTGCCCCAGGGCAAATTAAAGCAGCTGTCCCTCCTCTGCTTTAAACAGACATCAAGTTTTTTTTTAAAAAATGAGTAAAAAACAGAAAAGAACTCTCATCATAGACAGCTTTTATGCAGAGAGAGAAAAACAGTCCTCAGATTCTGAGGTTCATAAAGGTAAAGCAACTCCAGAGAAAGCCATAAAGGGAGACATGACCTGGTCCCCATTTCACAAGGCTTTCAGGGAAGATTGCTTTAAAAATCTCAAAAGAGGGGGCGGAGCCAAGATGGCAAACTGCAGACAGCCTTCTCTGTGAACTCCTGGGACCTTCCCTCAGACCCAGACAAAGTGAGCCTTTGAACTGGTTTTTGAGTGAGGGGTCTGCCAAACATTTGGACTACAATTAACTTCTATCAAAAATCTACCTTGAAAGAACTCCAGAGAAGGTTAGCCTCAGGGGAAATCGGCCGCTGGTCACAATCAGACTCCAGCCGGGGGGGAAGTCAGGGCTGCCATAGAGGAGTGGATTTTAGGCACCCAGGAAGCCCCTGGGAGACACCTGGGCCACTTTGCTCTGCTTGCGGGCAGGTGCTTTGGCAGATCTGCCTTTGGTAAAGGGTGGATCGAGAGCAGCTGAAAACGTGGTCCTAGTGCAAATCTAGCCCAACTAGCCTCAGACCGGAAGTCAACTCGGCAAACTGCCCCAGGGCAAATACAAATTGTTGCAGTTTTCTCTGCTTTTGACCAATATCCCAACTTTAAATCATGAGCAAGAAACAGAAGAGAGCTCTCACCATTAAAAGCTTTTACGGAGAAAAAATAGAGAACAGTCCCCAGATCCTGACATTATGAAAACAATCCCAGATGAAGCCACAAAGGCAGACTTAAGTTGGTCTCCCTTTCAGAAGGCTTATCTGGATGATTGCATTAAGAATCTCAAAAGAGAGCTAGAAGAAGAATGGGGAAATAAATTGAAATCAGGGCAACAGAAATATCAAAAACTGGAAAATAGGACTGGTGAATTGGAAAAAGAAAACAGTTCACTGAAAAACAAAATTGGTGAATTGGAAAAAATCACCAATTCACTGGAAAATAAAAATGGTGAACTGAAAAA
>JAJPUD010030127.1:0-13385 GCA_023553655.1 Myrmecobius fasciatus
TGCATTCTTTTTCCATTTTTTCTATTTTATTTTGCAGTGATCTCATTTCGTTTCCCCATGTTTCTTCTAACTCTCTTTTAAGATTTTTTATGCAATCTTCAAAGAAAGCCTTGTGACATGGAGACCAATTTATGTCTCTCTTTGGGGCTTTTTCTGGAGTTGCTTTACCTTTAGGGGCCTCAGGATTTGAGGTCTGTTCTTCCCTCTCTCCATAAAAGTTGTCTATGGTGAGAGCTCTTTTTGGTTTTTTATTCATTTTTTTTAAAGGTGTGAGGTCTGTTTAGGGCAAAGGTGGGACAGCTGCTTTAATTTGCCCTGGGGCAGTTCTGCTGATTGAGTTATTTCAGGAACTGGGCAGTTCTGCTGATTGAATTATGTCAGGGCTGGGCAGCTCCGCTGATTGAATTATTTCTGGTGCTTATCAGACCTGTTGTTTGATTGATTGCATTAAGGTGCTGTGTAATGGCAGCTAGTTACGATACTCTTCAGGGGTCCAGTGGTTCACAATCTATCCCCCTCAAAAGGCAGACCCTCCAAACCACCTGCCCACAATCAGGACAAATTGTTCCAAGAGGCCCGCAGAAGACTCCCAGGTGTGTGAAAAGCACAACGCTCCCACTCCTGTTCTGACTCCTGTTCCAGCTCCCTGCTCCAGCTCCCTGCCCCGGTCTCCCTGTGCTGCAGTCTGGGTTCAGTAGGCCACCCACTGCCCCATTAAAACAGACCTGTTTTGAGGTTCTTCCAGAGTATCTTCTTCTAGAATCGTGTTGTTCTCCGGATATTGTGGATTTTTTTGCTTCAGAATCAGTCTAGAGGCTTCATATTTTGTTGGTTTGAGGGGAGGTTAGAGGAGGTTACAGAGAATCCTGTCTGATCTCCGCCACCATGGCTCCACCCCCGGAAGGAAGTCTCGAAACTCCCTATCTCTCAAGGCAATTCATCCCACTTTTGACTAGTTCCCCTTAGATATTTGTCCTTATTTGAAATTTAAAGATTTTTAACCCATTGCTTCTATGTCTACATTTTGGGAATATGATAGAACAAATAGAACAAATATAATATTTCTTCCACATGACAGCCCTTCAAACACTTGAAAAGTCTTATCACTTTCAATTCCACCAGCACCAATATCATCATCCAAAACTGTCTCTAGAGTAAATATTTCTAATTCTTCCACATGATTCTAATATTGCAGTCCTGACTTCCTGATTACATTCTTCGCTGGGAGTATTATAGTATGTCTCCCACTTTAATAAAATGCAGTGCTTAGAACTGAATTGTTTTCTTCCAAATACAGTAATACTAGGAAAGAATAAAGGAAGACAATATCTTCCCAACACTAGGGTCTATAACTCTCTTAATACAGTATCTTATCCCATTAATTTATATTTTGGGCTGCCTATTGATTCAAAATGGATTTGTGGCCTACTTAGTCCCTCAGATCTTTGTAAACTTAACTCTTTCTCAAACACATCTCCTTCAGTCGATATTTTTGAAAATAAGCAGGCAATGCAAGTTGGATATTAAAGATTTGAACCCAGACATTCTGATTATAGAATTAGTAGTCTACTATACTACTGGTATATTAGAAAAAAAATCACTACACACTGGTCTTACAGAATTTTCAGTTTGGTTCAAACTATTCAATTTAATGACTTGAGTTGGTAATAATTACCTTAATCTTTTGTGAGAAAGAACAAATAAAACTCTCTAGAAACTTAAGAAAACCCTGTATATTTCCTTCTCAACTCTTTTCAATTCACAAAGGAACTATTGATTGAATACCATATGGTAATTTGGAACTTTGCCTAAAGGGCTATAAAAGTATGCATACCATTTGATCCAGCAGTGTCACTACTGGTTCTGTATCCCAAAGACACAATAAAAAGGGGAAAAGAATCCACATGTGCAAAAATGTTTTCAGTAGCTATTTTTGTAGTGGCAAGGAACTTGAAACTGGATGGATGTTCATCAATTGGGGAATGGGTGAATAAGTTATGGTATATAAATGGAATGGAATATTATTATTTATAAAAAAATGGTGAGCAAGTTGATTTCAGAGAAGCCTGGAAAAACTTACATGTATTGTTGCTGAGTGAAGTGAGCAGAACCAGGTGAATATTATACATAGTTACAGCAAGATTATGTGATAATCACCTATGAGAAATTTAGTTTTTTCAGCAATTTGTTGTTCCTACAAAATTTCAATAGATTTGGGGTAGAAAATGCTATCCACATCTAGAAGAAAGATTGTGGAGACTAAATGTAGATATAGTATTTTAACTTTTTTTTTTCTTTGCTTTGTCTTTCTCCTGCTTTTTTTCCTTTTTTGTTCTGATTTTCCTTGCACAAAATGACAAATATGGAAATATTGCTGTCTTGGGGAAGGAGAAAGTAAAAGAAGAGAGAAAAAAATTGGAACACACAGTCTTACAAAAATGGATATTGAAAACTATCTTTAAATGTATTTGAAAAATACTATTGAGAAAAAATTATAACATATGTGATGCATTATGCTAGAAGATAAGAATACAGAGGGAAAAAAAGGGAGGGTCCCTTTCCTCAGGGAGATTCCTTACAGGAATTATACATAAATACTTATGAATATATTCAAAATAAGAACAGAATTTTGAAGGGAGATTATGACTGAAGGCCATAAGGGAATGTCTCCACTAGGAATCATCTTCTCAGTTATGCTCCTAAATGAGCCAGGGATTCTAAGAGATGGATGTAAAAATAGAGAGCATCTTAGGCACAGGGGCTAGAATCAGCACAGACAGACAGAAAACAGAATATTGTGTTCAAGGAACAACAGGCAGACTAGTTTGGCTATAAAATGGGAACTTATGTGGAGGAGGAATTCATACAATCAGTCTGGAAATAGTAGGGAAGGAAGATGGGGTGGGGGGGCCTTTCTAGAAGGGATTAGATACTTTTTGATTTCACTCTATTCTTTTTCGTTTGATCAACAACTTACAAGTGCTTCTTAACAGTGCACAATGAAGGGAGCAGTCAATTTGTGCATGGGGAAAGTTTTCATTTGTCTAAGAAAGCAGAAATGAATAGTCACAAGCTCAGCCAATTTATCATTTTCCTGGACATAACTTGAGGAATTCCTTTTGTCCCAGGAGCTAAATATGTAGTCAACTTTCAGCTTGATTAAGTCATTGGGAACAAAGAAAGGCAGTGGAGGGATATCACATTCTTAAGGCATTTCTATTCTTGTATAAACTAGGAATCTAATATTCTCTTATCCAACTTTGTACCAATTGCTTATTGGAATTTTGCCTCTTAATACTTGTTGTGATGGAAATAATAACACTTAGGCAATACTTTAAGTTTTGCAAAGACCTGTATTTACTATGTAGGCAAATTATTTCATTGATCCTTATAACTACACTATGAAACAGGTGCTATTATTCCCAATATTCAGTTACAAATGCTGTGGCTCACAGAGAGAAAAATATAATTATAAGGGAGTTTCAAGTTTTGCAAAGAATTTTTTAAATGCTATCTCTTTTTAGTCTTTTGGAAACAAGAGGAGATAGGTGCCATTATTATCACACCCATTTTATAAATGGGGAAACTAAGGAAGAGAGATATTAATCAATTTGCCCAGGCTTTTGCAGTGAGTAAATATCTGAGTACATATTTGAAACTCAGGACTTACACAAAGCTAGAAAATGCTAGAGATTGGTTCTAAATCTAGTTCTTTTTATCTCCAAGTCTAATACTCCATTAAATCACATTACCTTTGTTATGTACTGACATGGTCAGGAGGATGCAGTAGGAGAAAAGAGAAACCTGGGGAACTGAGTAAGATAAAGATAGGATAATAAGCCCCAAAAGAATTGAGAGCAAGTGAGTTTTTAATATGCTATATATCTACTTGAAAGGGAAGACATCTGTGCTTGCATGAGTGAAAATGTCAAAAATAATTTTTTGAAAGGCACAGTCCAGAGGTGAAATGATTTTGCATCTGAAATTCATTTTAGTGAACAAACTACAGCAGTCAAAAGGCTAAGAGGTTTTCATTTTTTATAATTTCCTCAATTTCTTTCATAGATATAGAAAAATAGAGATTATAAATCTGATCTAGACGGCTCTACCAGGGAATATCTCTCACATCTCAGCTTCAATAGTCTTGATGAAAATAGACAATTGAGTGTGAAGTACTACAGTACTTTCATTGATTCAGTCGCTTTCTGTCTCACTGTTGTCCTGGGAATTCTATCACCTTTCTAATGCATGAACCTCTCTAACCTGGGAACTCATAATGCAGTGAACTCTATTCCTCCTTTCCAGATCACAAATCATAGACTGCCAGATCTGGAAAAGACCTAAGAGAGAACCTGTGGACCGACCTAATCATTTCACATACGCCAAGCAAAGATAAAAACCTTGTCCAAATTTACAATGTGTTTGCAGTAGAACTGGGCCTAGAAGGCATGTCTTCTGATTCCCAGACCCATAAAATATCCTTTCATTTATAGTATAGTGCCTCGCAAAAAATCAAAGAAACAAAAACTGCATATATATGTTAGTAGGTACATGCCTCAGCAAAATAATGAAATATTTTTCACCTCTCAGTAACTTCAACCTCCTGTTTCTGAATTCTCTCCACACTATAGCTGCAATTCATATTTCTGTTCTATCTCCTGTGAAAAAAGAAATTGTTAAACTAAATTCATCAACAATAAAATATTTGGTATTTTATGTATTACTTAGTGCGATCACAATTTCTTATCATTCTTCTCTCCTATGATTTATTCCTTCTAAATGTATGCTTTCTCTTCATCTCCTGGCTTCAATTACTTCAAGTCCTAGATGAAATTCCATCTTTCATGAAAGGCCCTTCATCACCTTCCTAATATTGTCTTTCTTCTCTTGATTATCTCCAATTTTCCTGTATATAGATTTTTTGGCATGTAATTTGTTTTCATGTTGTCTCCCCTAGTGACCTGTGAACTCCTTAAAAAAGATTGTCTGAGCTTTCTTTTCAATTTCAACATATAACATATCTCACGGTATATAGTAGGTGTTTAATAACTGCTTATTTACTGACTTGGTTGGGATTTGTATAAGACGGTCCCCGCACTCAACATTCTCTTTGCTCTGGCTTTACCTTTTCTTCTTTTCTAATTTTGAACTTTGAGCTAACCAGTTCAATTCTATGCTATCTCCTTCTCTTGAAACCCTTGCTTTTTGTCCTATCTCTCTTATCCATGCCAAATTCCATTATCTAATTCTTTTCAATTATCCAACTCTTCTGTTTTTCCTCATTCATACATTGCCCAGTGGAACTCAAAAGTCATGTAATTATGGCTTCAGGATCCACTACAAATTTTTGTTGTCTAATTAATGCTCTCATTTTTTTTCCTCTTTTTCACTTAATATGTTATTCCAAACTTTCTAAAATCTATATTACTTCAAGCCTTATAATTCATGGTATCAATTTGCATTTCAGAGAAAATAGAAGACATTCTTCATTATCTTACCGTTCTGTCTTCTCTTTCTACAATATATAGCATATGCAGGAAGAATGGGCATACACAAAGAATATAAGAATAACACATGACCAACACAAATTACTTCTGCCTAAGGAGATAGTATCTTTGTTGCTTTGACAGCTCAAATGCACTCCCAGAGATTAGTTCTTTCTGCAACTCAAATTCTGAAAATTAAATCTATCCCATCTTTTCCAAGGCAAAGAAATATTTCCTTTCCAAAGCTAGATTTTTCCTCCATATTTGTCTCTTTTCTCTGATTCTAGGTATTACATGTTACACAAGTATGTATAGCCTCAACTCACTCCTAGAAAGATCTGGTATTTTTAAATAACCCTATGTTATTTTTCAATTAACTCTTCAAAAAGAGTTCTGTTAACTCTATAGCACTCATCTCAAATTCATATAAAACCAGGACAGGGCTTATCATACTAGGTCATAAATAAACTTTATTGTATATACTTATAATCCATAAGGATCTCAGATTAGCTGCTCAAACTCTTGTCACAAAAAAGATAAGCACATATGATTAAAAGTAAAAACAAAGAAACAAAGAAAAACCTAATGGGAATGAGTTACCATGATGTACTAAAGGCTCCTGGATTCTAAGTATGCAATATTATTATTGTACATACTGGCTTCCATGCTCATGATAAATGTGATAATACAACATTTAAAATATTTAGATGCTCAATAGTGCAAAAGTTATCTCAGAATAATGGGTCTGACTTGTAAAGGAAACAGTTCGGCAAATCATCTAATTTCACTCTGAGAAAGAAATGAAGGAATATAGAAAAATATAGGAAGGAAGGAAGGAAAGAAAGAAAGAAAGAAAGAAAGAAAGAAAGAAAGAAAGAAAGAAAGAAAGAAAGAAAGAAAGAAAGAAAGAAAGAAAGGAAGGAAGAAAGAAAGAAGGAAGGAAGGAAAGAAGGAAGGAAGGAAAGAAGGAAGGAAGGAAAGAAGGAAGGAAGGAAAGAAGAAAAGAAAGAAGGAAAGAAGAAAGAAAGGAAAAAAGAGAGAAAGAAAAGAGGGAGGGAGGGAACAAGGAAGAAAGAGTGAGGAAAGGAGTAAAGGAGAGGAGAGTGAACAGAAAAAAAGAAGAAAAGGAAAGAGGCAGTGAAAGAGGAAAGGAAGAAAAGAAGACAGAAGAGAGAAATAGGGAGAAAAAAAGAGGATAGAAGAAAGGAAGGAAAGAAAAGGACACAAGAAAGGAAGGAAGAAGAATTTGTTTCTAGTGAAACTTTGAAAAAAATAGGTTGTCAAATATAGAGAATCTCTCCTGTTGGTCCATGAAAATTAACATCTCAATCAACTCTCAAAATCTAGCAATCTCTCTAGATGCTACTCATCCTCCCCAAAAATGATTATAGGCTTTTGTTCCAAGTAGATGCTTGCTGTGGGTCCATACACCTAAAACTGAATACATAGTCATCCATGGTATGCTTATTTTCACAAACAGCCAGTGGAAAAGAAATAGTTCAAAGTGAGATGGTATTTTAAAAGTACTAGTAACAAAACACCTCCTGATAAATCACAGCACAAAGAATACATAGAAAGAGTGAGGATGTACATTGCTTAAGTTGGTAAATATATATATATATATATGAACCCTGGATGGCCCAAAGTACTTCCACCTCAGTCAGACTCTACAAGGTCCTGACTTCCTTTCCCTAATAGAGCCATCCAGCTCTCTTTGGGGGGCACCTTCTCTGCTCAGCTAGTCTTTCTTCTGGGCTCCTTCAAATTGTTTCTATGAGCACATATCTTGATGCTTCAGGCTGGCTCCTTTTGACTCCTAAGAATTACACTCCTGAAACTCATTCATTATCTTGATTTAAGACTAATTTTGGTGTTTTCTGTGCAAAAAGGAGGAAAGAGAAGTCTTTTCCTCTGCTCACAAAGAAGTAAAAAGCTATTCTCTCTTAAGAATAAAATATTCCAGTAAGTCCTTTTTCAGGACTATGTCTCTCTTTCCCTCTCCCTCCTCATAGTGTCTTCCCTTTAATGTCTTTCTCCTAATTATAAATGACTGATCAGTCTGCTATTACTATGGATTTAGTCTGCTAGTCAGTGGAGTACTCCCACCTCATGATATATTCCCTTTCTCCTGATTAATTGTAAATTTCACTGGGCAGCTTAACTTTTCCTTTGTTAATTGTTAAAACTACTTTCCTTGCTAACTATATGCTTTTTCAAATCTACTTCATATTTGCCATCTGGCATCTATTTTACTTCTTTATTTTGTCTATAACCTCTTCCTAAATAAATGTCCCTTTTGGCAGAGAGGAAAAAAAGAATGGATTCTTTTCTTATATACATTTCTCTTTTCTTCTTTCATAGTTCAAACACTTCAGGACCATTTCCAGACTCAATTCACTCCCATATAACTAACCATAACTCTATAAGTGTAAGTCTAACTTGTGTGTGTGTTTGTGTGTGTGTGTGTGTCTGTATGTGGATGTAAAATCACAGAGATGTTATAGAAGAAGTCACTGAAGTTTTATTGTTTTAATACATATAAGTGTATAAATTTATGTATATATAATAGCAAATATATACATGAATATGAATATGTTTTACATATTATATATAAATACATACTTATGTATGTTTAAACTTTTCTTTTTTATACTTTAAAAACCTTTCACAATTAGTCTCCAATTTATTTTTTCAACTTTATTAGATATTACTTCTCTTTCACTTCAATTGAGGAATTAGCTAGTTGGATATTGGATAGAGTACTGGACCTAAAGTCAGGAAGATGTGAATTCAAATCTGGCCTCAGACAGTAACTGTGGAAAAGTCATAATTATTGTTTGCCTCAGCTTCCTCATCTGTAAAATGGGGATGATAATAGCACCCACTTTTCTGGGTTGTTATAAGGATCAAATGAGTTAATTAATTGTAAAACAATCAACATAATGTCTAGCATAAAGCAAGTACTACATAAATGGTAAATATTATTACTATAAGTATTTATGCAACATTTTAGCCAAACCAATTATTTCTCATTGTTACTTTTACATTTTAAATTTTGTCCCTTGTCCCTATTATATGTATAAAACATATTTCTTGATATTCCTTTGTTTTTGAGGTCATCTCAGATGGATTTTTCTAAATCCTTTCTGAAGCCCATATCACTAAAGCTAATAGCTGTGAGGAGCAAGCTTGCTTGGTACCTGTAATTTAAATCTAATTTTCCCTCTAGGTGCAGTACTTCATATTCAATAAACTATATTCCATTCTTTTCCCACACCCGTAACATTCACAAGTTTTTCTCTACACAAAATCCTTTCCTAAAGTCATCCAAATTAATTTTTTCCACTATGACTTTCAGCCATTGCCCTGTTAACAATTCTACGTTGCTTTCATATCAGTGACTCATTTTTTCCTCTAGCTATCTTGAAATGATCTCTGCCAATGCTGTATTCTCATGGTCTTCTTGCATCTGTTTTCTGTTTCTGTTTAGTGAATTCTATTGTTTTCTGCCCTCAAGAACTAAAGTTTTTATTTCTTTTAAAATTTTTATTGGTGTCATTTGGCATATTTAACTATTTGACATTTTAATGCAATACCTCTTTCCTCATGAAATCTTTGAAAATTTTCTTGAAATATGGGGGGGAAAAGGTAGGACCAGATTCAGTGAAACTAAAGGAAAAAGGAATTATGTTTCACAACATAGGTAACATTCTGAACCAATATTCTTTTTCTCTCTAGCAAATGAAGAAATGATTAAATTTAATATGTGACAGGCACTACTACAATATACTAAATGTGTACTTTCCCATCAAGGAACTAGACCAGGCACTCCAAACTGTCCATGATTCTTATAATTTACTTGATCTCTCTTCATCTTTTGGATTATAAAATCTTCCTTTAATTCTTCAGTAACTCCACATTTCTGAAAAGTAGATTTTATTAGCCATATATAAGAACATGGTGACTGCTTGCAAAATGGATTCATAGTAGGACAAGTGGTGAATCTGTCAAGCCAGAACAAAATTTACATTTGCAAACTATGTCTTTGGGGATTTTCCCATATGAGAGCTTTCAATACATATCTGTTAGTAAAATAATGTAGCCTATAAATTTCAAAATGGTTAAAACACAATAAATATACATGATGGGGACTATGATATGATGTTTTAGTGGAAAGCAGAGGTATCATTTGTGTTTTGGAAACACCATTTCATGCAGCAAGAACTATTGGGACAAATCTTTATTGCTTCTTGTTCACTTGTGTTCCATCTCTTCCTCTCATTTACCATTAAAGCACTTTTCAAATACATTTCCCTAATCATGGCTTTTGGTTTAATTTTTAACAAAATACAGGGCCTGAGTGTTCCAAATTCATTTACTCAATCATTTGACCCAAAGTCAATACTTAATTCTGGGCCCTTTCGCAATGTCTGTCCAAGTTTATTTAATGACTCCATACTTTTTTGGGGAAAAGAGGCCCCTATTGTTATGAAAAATATTGCTACAGCATTGTTATATGGTTGTGTGTAATAGAACAATGTAATTTCTGAACAATTAAAAATAATTATTACTCAAAGTTTTATTCTGTGTGAGTAAGCAATACCTTGAAGACAAAAAAAAGGTGGCAAAGGATAACTGAAGTAAAAAGAAAATCTAGAAATAAATGTGTGGTCAGAAAAAAATGACCTGATTACATGGCAAGAGGAAAGTATATCTAAGGCATAGCCTGTGAGTTCCACTGATATACCAACACTCGTAGGATTAGAGTTAAAAAGAAATTTAAGTTGAGTGACTTACTGGAAGTTATGAGCTGAAATTTGAAGACAAGTTTTCTTGACATAGTAATAGTAAGAAAAAGTAAGAAAAAAATCCTAGTTCATTGTGTGAAGCCCTTTTTGGCTCATTTGTCATAAAATATATAATTAAACATCTCATAGAATGGACATGCATGAAACTGTTAAAGAATAGAATATTTGACAATTTTGGTTTTATTAATTTTTTTAAATATACAAATAAAACCAATGCAAACAAGATTAAAAAGATTAACAGAAGGAAAAATTTATATCCAAGGGTTCTAATAAAGACCTCATTTCTAGAATATATAGAGAATAGATTCAAATTTGTAAGAACACATGGCCTTCTTCAGTTGCTAAATGGCCAAAGGATATGAACAGTTTTCAAATGAAATTAAAACCATTGCTAGTCATATGAAAAAAAAATGCTCTAAATCACTGTGATCAGAGAAATGCAAATTAAGACAACTCTGAGCTACCACTGAGGTGCCATCTCTGAGACTGGCTAACCTGACAAGGAAAAATAATGATAAATGTCAGAAAGGATGGGGGAAAACTGATACACTAATACATTGATGGTGTAATTGTGAACTGATCCAACCATTCTGGAGAGGAATTTGGAACTATGTCCAAAGAGCTATCAAACTAAGTATACCCTTTGATGCAGCAGTGTCTCTACTGGATGTGCATCCCCAAAAGATCACAAAAAGAGAAAAGGACCCAATTGTGCAAAACTATTTGTAGAATTTCTTTTTTCACTGCCAAAGAACTGGAAACTGAGTAGATGCCCATCAGTTGGGAAACTGTTGAATAAGGTATGGTATATAAATTTTTAGATTATGATTGTTCTATAAGAAACGATCAGCAGGATGATTTCAGAAAGACTTGAAGAGACTCATATAACTGGTGCTAAGCAAAGTGAATAGAACCTAGTGAACACTTTCCCTGTTAACATCCCTGGCATAGAAAGGAAGGGAAAGATGGACTGGGCTCTTTTCAACAATGAAGTGATTCAGGCCAATAATATTCCTTCATAGAAGGAATTTGGGAATATACTTTCTTTCCCTATTTTCTCAAATAATTTGTGTAGTATTGGAATTAATTGTTCTTTGAATGTTTGGTAGAATTCACATGTAAATCTATCTGGCCCTGGAGATTTTTTCTTAGGGAGTTGGTTAATAGCTTGTTCTATTTCTTAAAACAAATAAACATCCATTGCCAACTCCTTCCCCCCTTCCTTTCCCTGGCATAGAAAGGAAGGGAAAAAAAGAAAAGAAAACCTTATTACAAGTAGAGATAATCAAACAAATTCAGACATTTGCCACATGCAAAAATATACCTTATTCTCAATATGTAACACATAGGATTTCCAGGGGGCGGAGCCAAGATGGCAGAGTAAAAATGTGACTCTCTGCTTCCTCCTCCGATCTTCTCTCAAACCAACAATAAATTAAGCCTCTGAACTGATCTTCAAGTCAACGAATTCAGAAATATTTGGACACTGCTCTCTGAAGAACTTCATATCAGGTTGTTCTAACTCGGACAGAGGGATAAACAAGTGGACTCGGGTATAGGCTGGAGTGAGGGTGGGACTCAGCTCAGCTCATCTTGGCAAAAACTCCAAACTCCAAAGTCCAAACACCTGGAGTTTATCTGAGGCACTCGGGACACTCTGCCCTGATTGGGGGCAGGTGTTCTTGCAGACTTGCCTTGTTTAAGGAGTAATTCCGACTTAGTCCTACCCCAAACCGGCCCAGCACCTTAAGTTAATTCGCCGAAGTGCCCCAGGGCAAAGAGCTTTAGCCTTGGTTTTTCCAAACCTTAAAGGGTGGTCAATAATTAAAGAGTAGCTGAATAAGTTGTGTCATATTAGCAGGATAGAATATTATTTTCTTTTACAAAATAAGGAAACTGATCACTTCAAAGAGGCTTAGAAAGAATTACATGAATTCATGAAAAATGAAGTGAGTAAAACCAGGACAATTTATACTACAAAATAAATACTTTAAAATGAGTAATTTTGTGGACTTTTATAAACTACTGAAGAATTAAATGAAGAATGTGGAAAGTGATTTATACAATAACAATACTGGTAAAACAACTTTGGAATCTGTAGAAATACAATGATCACTGATGATTCCATAAGACTGATTGTTAAACGTGTTGTTTATTTATTTATTTATTTTTTGATTTATTTATTTTTTGATTTCTTTTTTTTTAAAGCTTTTTATTTGTATAACATATATATATGTATATGGGTAGTTCCCCAAAATTGATCTTTACAAAGCTTTCCATTACAAATTTTACCCCCAGTACCCTCCCTTCCCCTAGATGGCAGGAAGTCCACTACATGTTAATAATGTTGAAATGCTTGAGAAGTTATGCAAGAAAAATCCTATCTACAAGAAAAAAAAAAGAATCAGAGAAAGGCAACACAATGCAAGCAAATGTCAATAGAGATCATGAAAATGTTACGTTGTGGTCCATATTTCATTTCCCTCTCTCTGGGTATATATGGTTTTCTTCACTGAACAATTGGAACTGATTTGAGACAATTCTTTGTTGCATAGAGCCATGTCCATCAGAATTGATCATCATGTAATACTGTTGTTGCTATGTATGATGATCTCCTGGTTCTGCTCGTTTCACTCAGCATCAGTTCATGCAAGTCCCTCCAGGCCTCTCTGAAATCGTCCTGCTGGTCGTTTCTTACAGAGCAATAATATTCCATAACATTCATATACCATAATTTATTCAGCCACTCTCCAACTGATGGGCATCCCTTCAGTTTCCAGTTTATAGCCACTACAAAAAGGGCTGCCACAAACATTCTTGCACAGGTGGGTCCCTTTCCCTCCTCTAAGATCTCTTTGGGATATAGGCCCAGTAGAAACACTGCTGGGTCAAAGGGTATGCACAGTTTGACAACTTTTTGAGCATAGCTCCAAATTGCTCTCCAGAATGGTTGGATCCGTTCACAGTTCCACCAACAATGTATTAGTGTCCCAGTTTTCCCACATCCCCTCCAACATTTATCGTTATCTTTTCCTGTCATTTTAGCCAATCTGACAGGTGTGTAGTGGTACCTCAGAGTTGTCTTAATTTG